>JAQGAK010000522.1:0-69686 GCA_034696945.1 Lipothrix lubbocki | reverse complement strand
AAGCTGCCTATCTTTAGCATTGGTGGAAAGTGGAAACTATCCACTTTCCACGCGAACTAGACAGTTATGTGAAAGCCTGCCAAAGCAGATATTACCTTCTAGACTTCAACAAACATCAACGGAAGAAGGAACTCTTGATTCACAAATTAACTCAGTTTTTGTTTAATTTTTTTTATTAAGTTACAAATAATATTATACAACAAATTATTTTAATTTCCTCAATATGTTTGCAAACGAAAATCATCTCTTCTGTCTGATTATTTTTGCTTGTATTGCAATGGGCCATAGCGCAAAAATCCTGTCCGTATCATTTTTTGCAAGCACAAGTTTTCGAATTGCGTTCGACCCCTTACTATTCGAACTTGCTGATCGCGGTCATGACCTTACAGTGATTTCCCCAATAAAACCGACCCGAGCTCATTCAAATATTCGAGAAATCAACTTACCTCCACAGGAAAGAAGCACCTTGGAAAAATCTCAATTTAGTAGTTTTTACGAAAAGAGAAAGAATAAAGAAATTAATAACATCATATTAGCTGGACCTCAGGTAACCGGAGCCTGCTTACAATTCTTGGAGATGAAAGAGATTCATGAATTAATTTCTGAAAAGTTTGATCTCATTTTGGGAGTGGGGATGGGTAATGAGTGTTCCTATGGTTTCATTTATCAATTCAACACTAGTCTTATCCTGCTATCTCCAATCACGCCTTTATTCAGCTTAACATCTGTACTTGGAGTACCTGCACCCCGGTCCTTTGTACCTTCAATTTTTACTGGGCACAATGATGTCATGAATTTTTGGGAACGCATGGATAACCTTGTAACAACCGCATGGTACTCTGTGTATTACCACCTGAACTATCTCCCATCTATGGATGCGATAAACCGGAAGTATTTTGGTCCCGATACTCCGTCAGTAATTGAAATAGCACAAACTACAAGTCTCGTCCTAGTTAACAGTCACATGGCCGTTAATTATCCACGACCTTTCATGCCGGACATGATTGATATTGGGGGATCCTACTGTCGACCGGCAAAGCCGTTGCCAAAGGATGTTGAAGATTTTGTTGGTTTCGCTGAGCATGGGTTCATTTATTTTAGTATGGGTTCAGTCTTGCAGGGGTCAGCAATGTCTACGGAAATAAGGGAAACTTTTGTATCTGTCTTTAGCAAGCTAAAACAAAAAGTATTGTGGAAATGGGAAACAGAAGAAATGCCAGGCAAACCCTCGAACGTGAAATTACTCAAATGGGCCCCTCAACAGGATATCCTAGGACACAAAAATATTCGCCTCTTCATCACTCATTCAGGTGGCTTGAGCTCCTCTGAAGCAATTTACAATGGCGTTCCTATACTTGGGATCCCAATGTTTGGCGACCAGGATTACAATGCCAGAGTGGCAGAAAATAAACAGTACGGGCTTAAACTTGAGTTGGGTGAAATCACTGAGGAATCGTTAATGAAGTCCATCGTTACACTTCTGCACGATCCCAAGTACAGACAGATCATGAGTTTCATAATATAATTAAAATACCATGTTTTTAGTAATAATAATGTTACACACGACTTTATTAGATTACAAAACATTATAATGTGAAGCAATAATATGATACGCTGCAATTAATGACCCTTTATCATACATTTTCAGGTACACCAGCACGGCGAAATCGCTGTCCTCTGTCTTCCGGGACAGAATCACCCAACCATTGGAAACAGCGGTGTTTTGGATCGAGTACGTCATTCGCCACAAAGGTGCGCGCCACCTACGCTCTTCTGCGAGAGATTTGAATTTCTTCCAGTACTATTGCATTGATGTAGTGTTATTTTTAATTAGTTCTCTTATAATCGCACTGATAGTTTTGTATCGATCGATTCTATTTGTCACCACAATTTGTAGTAAATCTTGGAATACTAGCAAGGTAAAAACTAAATAGTAAAAATAGACTCAAATGTTGAAAAATAAAGGAGAATAATTCCTACTGTTTATTCAATAATAAAACAAATTTCGTTTTAGCTACGTATTATAATAAATGGAGGTATCAGTCGAAGGTAGTTAAATAGGTACATCATGTTCTCTACTCGAGATAGACAAGAAACCATAAACAAGTTCATCTGTATAATAAAATAAACACATAAATTCATTATTAATTAATGGCTGCAAAATAGTTGCAATAAGATGCTCTCAATCAATGTCTCTCACAATCAGTAGAACAGAGAGCAACTAAAAAGTAAATGTGACAGTTCACAAAAAAATACATATAAGTACATACATAGCTATAAAAGACCTGGACTTTCAGCGTCTCATTGTACATCGAAAAAACGAGCTAAATAAAAACACTATACTACTTGATACATATTTAGGTATGAATTGCATATAACACTAACACAATATTATTAAGGTATAATGTTCAATATTTCAATATCGTCCCTTTGCGTCCGCTGGTTCAGTTACCAGGTTTTCCCCAGAAGAATGCAATTTAAGGTAGTCATCATAGGTTGGAGGGGGTTCTTCTAAGTCAATGGACTGGCTGTAAGCGTTCTCGACCGGCGATGATTCTTGCAACGCTGTCCTAAATGGTGGTGGTGGGGTCAAAATTTCTGGCGCTGGAGCTCGACGCGGGCGTCGTCCATGATTATGCGTCCGAGCAACGTTAGCGTTGACTCGTCCCTGGTACTGGTGACGCATGTGTCCCTGATTTGTTGATGGCATGTGAATTTCATAAATTTCGTACGCTACATTTTCGTTGTTTCTATCCGTGGCTATAGTTGCAACGCGTACAACTCGGCCATCAGGTCTCACTTGGGCGTTTCTATTTGCTTGCGCTGTGTGTCAAAAATAAAAAATGTAAACTTAAACATAAACTTGTACATAATCATTTGTTTGATGGAAATTGCAACAAAAATTTTTCCAGTTCCCACTGAATATATGAAATTATTTACCAATAGTAAGCTTTTAATAATGACTGTAGAAGTAGATTTAGGGGTTCATTTGGCTTAGGTACTTGTACATGATTACTAAATGTGATGTTGAAATAATCAACCAACCAACGTAAATACAAGTATTTGATTAATTTAAAATTTTAAAACTTTAAATTAGATGACATTGGCTACGTCAAAATTTCTTTAATGGATCTTTAAATATGCTTACCCATGACCCATGACCGACGCCGTCTGGTAACTTCATCATTTAGCATTGCCTTTCGTAAACCTCGACAGCAAGCACTAAGTAGCTGAAAACAAATAAATAAGATTATTATTGTATCAGAATACACATATTACGCAATGCTTACATAAACAGAACAACACAAGGTTTTTCGGCTTAGTTTTGATTAACTGAACCATGAACTCATCTCCACATACGTTTGATATTAACATTTTGTTACACTTATATAATATAGCGTCTTACAATATCGTTCTAGTACGTCCACAAGGCAATCCCATACGATATTATTTATTATTATTCAATAATGAGAATATGTTTGGAATTACCGAAGTATGTGCAGTAAAACTTTGTTAAATTACTGAAATTACATGTATATACAAAGCCAGAAAGAAACTTGTCAATCTACACATTCAAACAAAAAACACAATAACTTACCACCAGTGCTACGAATATTGCAGCAATTATAATGAATACGTTTCCCATGTCCATTTGTACGGAAGAGTAATACTGAACTGATCTGAGTGTATAAGATAATGTTCACACAGGAACATAAAATTTCACTTAATAGGATAAGTGAATATAATTAGAATTGTGGATCTTCGAATAAAAGAAATGCCAACAATTGCTAACATGAAGATGGCATAAAACTTGAAAATGCTATCAGATGTCAACTGTCGCTATCCATAAATATTTGTTGTACATATAAAACTGGCTCACGATAAAGAAGAAACGCGTAGGTCTATTGTTAGGCATCGATTAAAATGTGACTACAGTAGAATTTCTGCTACATTTTTAATTTGGGAGATACGAAGTTTAAATGATAAATGCAAAAATTATATCCCGTGTATAAAAACTACTTTTTGCATTTTCGTTTATGTCAACAAAATTGGAAAAAGAGGAAAACTGGCCTTGTAAACAAAAAAGATACCTGTAGCATAACACTTCTATAATGTCTGACGGATGCACTTTGGCTTGAAATAATAATAAGAAAGTGTTGACTTGTAATCGATAATAATATTGTCCTTAATGGTGAAGTTAATGTTGTAATTCACAGATGTTGCTCACACAGACACACGTCCAATAATTGCTTGCGTTCGTAGAATTAAGTTAAAAAAGACTGTGAGGTAGTCGCAATATGCAGGAGTTTGGTGCATAAAATGTGCTGCTTCCACTGTCTGACACTGTCTAGTGTACTTGCGTGGTGGATTTAATAACACAAATATTTAACTTGAGGTTTCATTAATAATGAAAGTTAACGGCATATGAAGCAGTCTAATATTTAACTAGGAAGCATTGGAGCGACATGCATATAAACAATAGATAAAATATTCTAGGAAAATCTGTCCGTGGTATACGTAAGCACTTTTACGATAAGATAAAATATATACTAGTTATATCCGCAGTATCCACGAAAGTATCACTAATACTTTAATGAACATTTTCAAGTATAGTAAAGCCATTTTTGTATTGGTGATAGATCTATTACTATGTACTTATATACTAGCATATTGAATTGACGTCCAGTGTGGTTTTGACACTGCTGGGACAGCCAGCCAGCTAGCCGTCATCATTGTGTGATCCAAATGGTCACGCTGACATATTGCATGTGTATTAAGTACATCTGTACATGATTCAATACATTACATGTGACTTGATAAGATAATAAAGAAGTTGAAAGAATACATGCCCGTATGCACAACAAATAAAATCTAATTACCTTTTTGCATGTAAACTATACAGTGTGTAGGTAGACATGCAATTACAATTACCTATACCCAACCCTTATATTTCAAATTGATTTTGCTAATTGTGGCCATTTGGGGCAAATCGTGGAGCAAAATCCTTTAATCTCGCGACTTATGATTGACAATACATCTCTGCTATTTACACTTACAATCCCATGAGTTAATTTTACACTGGTTCACAGGCGGTCAAATCAGCGATGCGTTTAGAAATAAGAACAGATTTTTTGACGCCAATAATTATTACGATAAGCAGCTTTATTATTTCATGTCAAGAGGGTGTCTCGTCATGTGTCTGTAAATCTATAGCGTTTGGGCAATTTATTATAGAAAGAATATATGCATGTGTGCATGTATGTGTGTACATTTGCTCTTCAAATTATTTTATTGTTAAGGGCTTATCTTCAATGATTTCTAACTTAACCAATAGTACCGATATAAGTCCGTCGCCATATTTGCTCAAAAGTTGAACACTACGGTAACCGGGTCGCAAGCAACGAACCTATAAAAATTACAAACGTATGAAGTAAATATAGATACCTAATAAAAATTATTATACTTACAATAAAATCATCATACAATACCAGCTGAAAAATTTGCGGGAGCGTATGCACCCAAAAATGTCAACTGATTGTTGTGATAAAATTTCATTTTGATAATATTACCAACAGGTTAAGTTAAGTTACCGGGTATGTAGCTTGACCGACAAAGCAGGAATCATTGAAAGCATCTTTATCTTGTACAACAAATCGCAATATGGCGAGATCAGGGTTTCGAACCTGGAAGCTAAATGGTTGATTCCAGTACGGGCAGAATCCATTATCCACTAAAATATTCACACAATAAACTAAAACTCAAAGAGTAGGAAACATTAAGTTACGTCGCACGGGTACACTAATTTTATAATGGAAGTGACAACATTATATTGTGTGACACAACACTAACTAGCATCAAGCCATTCAATGCACATTAACGCTGATTTCCTTTGACGAAATGTGCAAAGAATTGATTTCATAGGCATAAATAAAAAGAAAATCGTCAATTTTAGACAAGACTCACTAGCTGCATGAGGAATCGTACGTTGAAGATTCATATCAAAATCAGCACCCAAAACTTCTATTTCAACAAGCGGGTCAGTAGCTGGCTTTCGCCCACCCTTCTGCAAGTTTCGGGCTGATATTACCTGCAAATATGCACTTAAAAATCAATGTGTGCATACTTTACGTTCAAATCACGGTCTTATATTTCATAAAATCTTCTGATCGTGAGTTATATAGATACAATAATTATATTAAGTCAACTGTACTATACATATGTGCAAAAAACATTAGTAGTAAATATAAGTACCTTTATATTTAGAGTGACACCCCTAATTCCGAGATCGGTTAAAAGAGTACGGTCATTAGGGCTGAAACAGCTGTTGGAGTACACCATGTAGTCTGGCTTAAGAACGTAGCCACAACTGCCGTTTTGTCGAAACTTACCCAGAGTTATTTGCATCCACTTGTCTAAAATAAAAATATACATAAATTTGATGTATATATGTTTTAATACAACATTTACCATTTCAACATTACGTATGTATGTACCTGGTGTTTGGAAATTTAAAGATACTAAATGACAACCGGAATTCCACATCCATAAAGGGAAATAGTTTGAGGAGTTGATTCGGGTTAAAGACGGATACACACGGCATAGCTGGACCTGCTCAAATAAGCATAATTTACTACTGCATACTTAACTAATCACTAACAAATTCAATCATTACTATTTGTTCACAAAACGCCGAAGAGATTAGAAATCAACTTGTTTCTACATCCATACCGACATATTTTTGCAACACCTTCCTGGATTTTCTTCCAATAGCTTATTCATAACTGTTTCACTGTAACTGGAAAGTTCAGTGAAATCTAGCTTTTGCTGACTAAAATCGTTCTCCAGCTGGCGACTCCTCGTGGATGAAATGGTTGAAAAAACTACCAGTTTCGATAAATCAGGTGAGACAGTATTGGATGGATTACTGGTTTGGGCTCCACAACAAAATTGTCGAAGTAGTTGTGCACAAGTTACCTGTTTGGAATACAATGTGGACCTTTGTGATTATAGATTATTATTTACCAAGGTTATATCCAGAAAGCTATGAGCAAAATAAAATTACTTTATTATTTGTCTCATTGGTTTCCGATTGTTGGTGAAGATGTTTGAAGCATGTAGTGATTTCAGCTTTCCATTTCTCAGCTTCCTCATTGGATTTAACAGCCACCCGGAAGGGAATTGCTTCTGAACCATCAAATATTTTAAGAATGTACGGATAATGAGGATTGTGGTTTTTTTCAATCTCTACTTTTCCTAACGCCACAGAACCTTCATCTAGTACGGACCTCTTCTCTTGTTTGTTTTCTATAACTTGAACAAAACAAGACGGGAAAGATTTCTGAATTTGGTCATCCAAATCACCAACCCACCACTCACTGTCGTCCTCTTTGAGAACATTTGTGATTATATCGCCTTTTTGAAATGTCATCTTCTCCGGGGAATCTGGGGGTGCTTCGTATGATCTAATGGCTTCTACTGAGAGGGTCTAAATTTTACATAAATGTTAATGACTAACTCATTACTTCAAACTTTACGATGCAAGGCAGTCGCCATGAAACTAAATACTTCAGACTATAATAAATTAACTTAATTATTCAGTTACTGACCAGTTCATCCGTATTAGCTGTGTAAATGTATCCTTCATCACATTCGCATATTGTTGATCCCTATGATAAACCAAATAGAAAAATTACCACGCAGAAAAATCCCATATGATTGTGTTTAAATTAAAAAGAATAGCTGCTCAAATATTCTACCGGTTCTGTATCTTCCGACTGAGCCATGTCGTACAATCTCCTATCAACTGGTGCCTCTAACTTACTTCCCTTGTAGAACGCACGCTTTCGGTAATATTCGACTAGGCGAACAATATCTGGAAATTTCTTCTGACTAACGACAAGAGAAGTTCCGACTTCTCGTATTCGGCAGTGCTTGATAGTGTTCATATACCTAACAACAGAACAAAACTGTACATTTTTTATCCCACTAAATCAAACGATTGAATCAAGAACTCATGCAGACTTTAAAGAACTACATTTTTTAAATGGACAACACATGGATTAATTACCGAAACGAAATGACCAATTTGAGATCATTTAAAGTGCGCGAGTAGCGAACTAAGAAAGTCCCGGTCATGGAAATTTTAGACAAGATCGCTTCTGCAGCTTTTCGATCCATTTTTGGGTAGAACCATTCCTCGTCGTGGAAAGATTGAGGGATCGGAATTGGCAAAGTTAGCGATGGAAGTACGATTTCCTGTATAGAAAATTCAAAACATTAGACTACTCCATAATTTCTTTGAAGGCTTTGAACTTTCCAATGCGGATATTAGTTGTATGCTGTTACCCCCACGACGAATGGGTTTGTCTGATAGTAGCACACGAGGGAAAAAATGCTGGAAAACGTTAGCTGTGGATCACTTTGGTTTTGCAGATGATATAACGTACGATTATTTTCAGTTTTTGTACAGATCCTACAATTTATGGGTTTGCCTTGATACCTGAAAATGAAGAAAACTTTTTGTGAATATATCCATTGTTTTATATTTATTGATTTCCATGCTGTCAACTTATTATGAACATAAAGTCATACAAGAAGCAAATGACGAAGTTGCCCGGTCTGGTGGTACTGTCTCGAACCAAAAACGCTCCTTCATGGTTGAACGCAGTGGCTCGCTTATCTCCTTCAATAACATCAAGGCAAGGATGAAACCATTTTTCTTGCACGTGAAGTTGCTCCGATTGTAGCTAAAGTTTTGATAAAAAAAACTAGTAACTTTGTGTGTAGCTTCTTGAAGAACAGATTTGCCCTCTGAGAATTAATGCCTAAATACTAATGTTGTAGTTCTAACTTGTACAACGTTTCTCACCGTTGGAGTGTAGGATTTTTTGCTGTAGCGATCAGCAGCAGCCTCAGATTTATCAGGAATTTTGGTGTAAAGCAGACGAAATTTATTTAATGCAAAAAAGTAGGGTTGCCAACGACTTTCTCGATCTTGAATATACATTTCTCCGCAAAAAATATTTGAAAACAAGTTAATGGAGTCCCGTTTGTAACTTTGCTCACGATTATCATTGCATTTGGGTAGTTTGCATTTTAGAAGGATTTTTTCTTTTAAATATTCAGGAGACGGAAGACGCTCCCATTGTGCTGCATGCTTACTTGTCACCAACTTTGAGCCAAATATGTGCTCCATATTGCTTGCCATAACCTTTTGCTGTTTTATGCTACAATGGTTTTCGATGCTTAGGATTACCGGGTACCTTGAAAAGTGTGTCATATATTATTAGGTCAAATTTGGCAAATACTCATACATATAACTAAAAATATTTGGTTGTAGTTTACTTTGATGTAGCAAATGCATGCTGTTTTATGGCTTTAATCACATCCAGAAATGAAATTTTGGTTGTCCGAGTTCTCCCATGATAAATAATAGGATTTCCATCTTTTCCATCCCAACAATCCAACTCGATACAGCGGCAGCCTAATCTTAAGCAACGTATGTACGCTTCCACTGAGGATTCAGAAGTTAATTGGTTGCCCGTCAAGTATCTAAGAATAAAAAAATGATTTTAAAATTTCCTAATTAATTGAGACCTGACTACCAAAAAAACCTTATTACGTATTGTGTGACGATAGAATCCAGTAATGCGACAATGGACGTGTCATGTCCTGATTGGTTCTATGCTCGGGTATACATATCGAATTTTGTTTTGAGAAGAGGTAATCCACTACAATGTCATCTCTTAGCCGCTCACTTCCATTAGCCACCTAAAATCGAACGAGCAACATTAATATTTGTCAGTAATAATATTTAGAGTTTTATCGCAATATTATATAGTAGCATTAACTGAAATATGCTTACATTGACTGAGGTGACATTCTCGACGGGATACAGACCTTTGTCAGTAATAAATTCGAACCATGGTGAGATGCTATCCTCTTGCTGCTGCTCATTCAAAAATTTCTTTAATCCATCCAATGTTAATCCATCCAAATCAGCATACGGACCGAAGCAATCGGTAAATATCTGCACAAGCGATAAAACTTCAAATGGTAGCAAATCTGTATGACAACATGTATAAAGGAATTGAATAAAACGAAAATCTCTTCTCACCTGCTGACTGTGTAACCAAAACTTGACAAGATTATAGAAGTGATCAAATATCATTAATCCATGTTCCGACCGTTCTTGGAACTGCCTCTGAAGATTCACACTAGTGACAGGATAGCCGACCTTTATCGTGAAAGCTTTTACTTCATCCAATGTGACGCTAGATTATAATTGCATAGTAACATTATCAATCAGGCTAATCCTAATTTATTTTTAATATTAATTATTATTTTATGAAAGCACAATAATAATGCTTCAACATCCACAGGCGTAAATATACATACTTAAAAATGTACCTACACATAAGTTCATTAACACAAGCTCTAGAGATTCTAAAGGTTATTACCATGTCTCCCCATTACACCGAATGGTGTAGAATCTTCGTAGTATCCAGTATTCTAATCTAGCCCTGTAAGACAAGTTTAAAGTATAAGCCACGACATTTTCCATAGCATGCCGCAATTCTTCGATCTGGGCAGCGCTTTCACCTGGAAAAGTAAGATCACACGTTAGTTTATCTACAACTCATGGTAGATGACACACAGATAAGTCATATGTGATGTATCAACTTTAACTATAAAATTCTCACCAACTAGCAAGATTGTGGACAGCACAAAATCATTCCCGTAAAATATCGTTAGGCAGCGGTTGTCGTCAAGCTTGTCCAACATACAGGAGGTTTTAACATTTTTTAATAATTTGATATTTTTTCCAGTGCGGACCTCCTTTATGCAACATGCATTGACTGTTGTAAACCAATAAAAACATTATAAAATAGAATGAATTAATCATAGTACTTGTAGCTATAAGTTACATACTTTCACGGGCACTATATGCAAATTAGTTAAGATGTTAAAAATTAGATACTCATCAATAGCAGTATTAGCTATTGCTCACTTGTAATTTCCTTAGTTTTTGTAAGAATATTCTTGAAGTCTACTTGTCGAGCGAGTTTGTCCAGTTCCACGGTTACTTTCGCCGGCTCCGGTGGGCCACCCTCCACGTAAAGCGTGAATGAGCTCCATCGTGGATCAAAATTGTCAAATGCAGAATAGCTTTGGGTTGAACGAATTCTGTGCAAAATTCTCTGTTCCATTGTACTATTTGTAAGATACGAAATTATATTAAATACCTTTCGTTATATTTTTAATTACTTTTATCAATTATTTAACGTTAAATTGTTGACGATAAATACACTTTTAGTACATAATTTCTGAATATATATCTATAGACCGTAAACACATAATCTTACCTACCTGTGTGTTCATATTTCAACCACTTCTAAGGGAATGTTAAATTGTGTTTCTTTTACTGAATTTTTAACTTACAATGGGAAATTAGCTAGAATGTAAGTTATGTAAAGTGGCACAACAAGAGCGATAATAACAACTGAATACGGTGAGGAAAAATTGCAAAAATTCATAGCATCAAAACATCATTCGCGTAATATATAAAGTTTAAATTATATTTACATAACAGTAAAACATTTTAACTCTCACACGGAAAATGCGATTAAATGCATTTCTATGAAGAGATATAGTGGATGTACATCTATGTATGAACGCAGTAGCTATCATTAGAAAACCGCATCGGACGTATAGGGACAACAGCGTCGCCGATGTTCTCGTGATGACGTTAAACCATGATTCGCTCTGTATTTTCTGTTACCTAATATAGCAAAATATGAGTGACTCAAAATTAAAATCATCATTATAATATTCTAAATATAAAGTCAACCCAGGAGGGTTTTAAGACCATACGTACTCTTGTGGTCTAATGTTAACCATTATTGTGGCATGCAAATGCGTGAGTGAATTGGGATTTTATTTTTATTTACGGTAGTTCTCAGGTTAAGCTAATAAATTGTAAACGTTTATTAGAACAAATTGTAGATATGTACCTGCATTTGTTTTAATCTTAGTGGAAAAATTACGGATATGATGGTATTATTAGGTGCAATCAGAAATCTAAAGGTAGATATGTACTTCGATATTTGCAGTTTATGTATTTTTGTATGTATCTATATGTAATTACATACAAACTGTGAAATATATCAATGTCTTCTAAACATTGCATATGTATAAGTGGGTTATAAAATAGATAAATACTATTCACACAATTCAGAAGCCAAAACTAGCAGAAATGAACTCAAGATTATCCAAATTAACTCAGTGTAAAAACAATTGCTAACCACAAAGTGATGCTGTCTCAATATAAATTCACGGAAATTACATGTCCATAAAAGGAAATTATGATAATCCATTTGTAATAAGCACAGCGTTATTTAGATTGTCTTATGTAGCCCTATATGATTTGTCTTTACTCTATATAAAGAAATCCTACAAGCAGGAAGATGCTCACGCATTCCACAAACCACACTACCCAGATGTCCAGTGATAAATACATATCCCTACCACAGCTGTCCACGTATTATTTGAAAATTCAAATGCTTTTGAATACTATGATTATCAAGTGACTAATTTATATATCTTTTAAAATGCAACTTATTACCAGTTAGGGGTAAAAAATTAATAACACAACCTCCTGGAATTTGCTTGATCTCTCCATCCTATAGTAGTAGGTATTTAGTATTTTCTTTGTTTCTGCTAATTTGCTGAATGTTTGCTCGGAGCCGGCAGATGTGAATTTTGACATGGGTATTAAAACCAAAGAACATTATAATTGAATTATTGTTATTACAGCTGATTGAAATAACGTACACATATACTTATATCTAATGTTGTAGCCGCTGTTGACAGGCTTCGTGGGACTCGCTGAGAAAACAAATATGAGTTAATAATTTACATCACCAGAATTCTAGAAAAACACCACAGCTTTTTATAATCATTCCTCAAAATTCTTACCGACGAAGCAAATCCAAGCTTTCTACTATAAGTATCATCATCTGTATACATACTGTCTATCACTTGTAAAAAAAAGGAAACGCAGCAGTAGTTACCTCAAGTACACGTACATAAAACTTGTGGCCGCATACATATATATACAAATGTCAAGACGAATAAGGATCTCTCACGATAAAATTATACACCTACAATTTCACATGATTCCCACACGGACGCACAAATGCGATTCATTTCTATATGCAGACTGTGTGACACGATAAATTTGTTGAGTACAAAATGTAAAATGCATGGACATATGTACTTGATACAGTAGACAACAGAGAGAATAATGCGACAGGAGGACCGGCGGGTATATACACGCGATGATTCCACCGTTCCCTCATCAGTCTCGTGTGAGCATCCGGCTGAAACGCATCTGCGTCCGCTTCCTCTCTCCACACTTTTTCTCTCGCTGATACGGTTCTCTGTACAAGCGGTGATACAGCAATTTAAGGTGTTCCAACCTCTGAAAAAGAAATCTTTCTCGGCTGATTAGCGGGTTTGTTATCAGCATACCTACATCAAGACCTTCCATACTACATATAGTTACACATGAGATTTTATATCGGTAAAGGACACCAAACCTAGAAAGTAATTGAAGAGCAACACAATTTGAAAACGATAGAAAAGTTTATGTTTATCTTTGAAGAAGAAGCAAAAGAAGAAGAATTGTAAGTCTGCATGAGGAGAAAATAGGACAACGAAGGAGAGAAATCGGAAGAGATGCCGAGAGTTAGTTATTTTGGAGGAAAACAGTAATTGCAATCAGATCACAAGTTTGATTCGTAATTTGTGTTCGGATCAGTGAACCGCGTTTCATTGTGAGTAAAGTGGGAAAACAACATGAGTTCTCTGCACTTACAAAACCAATTTACGTCAAGTTTTTAGTGGACAAAGGAAGAGCAGAGGAACGGGGAAAGAGAAATAAACATTGAAGCACGCTCTAACAGCATAAAAGTACGTCCCAAGAATTCATTGTGTATAGACACTTAAACTAATATTTAATGTACAGATAAAGAATTCTTCCACGTTGCAGAAACAACGCTCCTAGTATATTTATTAGCAATTCTCTCATCACTTGTAGATATACGCACTACCTGGAAGGCTTTGGAGAAGGACCTAAAAGCAATTAAAAGTATTTGTAAAACCACTGAACATTCAAAAAGAACAAAGACGTTTTCCTTGTACAAAAGTGTCAAGTACACTACAGGAAAGCTTTGCAGTCACTGTTTTTCATTAGTGCGTACTTGTATGAGTATATAAACTCTTTTGTGCTTCAAGCACTTCCTCCATTGCCAACACATAATATTCTTATGCCTTCCGTTTTTCTTGTGGCAAAAACAGCAAGAAAAAACAGTAAATATTCGAAGAATTTAAAAAATAGTTACAAAAGCGACGACAAGATTCCCCAAGTATTAACGTATGTACATGCTTATACAAGTATGTAGTTAAGTATGTCTACATGTAACAACACCTGAATAGTTTAAAGATGAGTTTGTCCGCATAATTCCTGTTGTTGCGGTGGTGGTCCTTACACAGATTTTATTCCACGGTGAACAAATGTGTCACACTTGAGTTCCTCGCACTCGTTAACACTCGTTCAAACAAAAAGTATACCCTAGTGAGTACTTATGTATGTACGGGAACTCAACTCTTACAAACTTTTCGTCACCCATTGACTCCACAGGACTACTCAAAACTTAATCACAAATTCCATTAAAACATTCCTTCTCACAGCGCTCTAAATATACAAGGTAGAATAATCCTCCAAAGCGGAAATTTTATGCTTAGACAAATACTATTACTATTAAAAGAAAAGCTGCATACAACAAGTGCACGCCGAACATTAACCAAATCATAGTCACTGAGAAAACAAACTATTCTCGAGAATCTTCTCTACAAGTGGCCCCAAATATACAAAGCACCTACAACGACGGGGAAAAATCTGAAGAAAGGACAAGAAGCTACAGAAAAGACAAAACCCTCGTGAGAAAATGGATAGTCTCACAATGTCAAGAATGCAAGTGGCCGTCTTCATCCTCTTTTTTGTCACATTAGCTGGTGCGTATCTTTCAAGCATTCTTTTTTCGGCTTGTAGTAGTATACATTAGTAAATAGTTTATATTCGCATGTGTAAGAACTTTTCATAAACGAAAAGGCTTTTATTGACCATGAGTCTGAGATCATTAACACTTTTTTGTACTTCGCCATGCTTTGAAATCTTCATTCATTTAAAACCAAATGTAAAGAAAACCTGTATACATATCTTCGTTCAACACGCTTCATGTTTGCTACACTATAACCTTTTACCTGTAGTCTACATATTGCCATTCGTTATTTACGTATAATAATAATATCTATGAAATTATACGTACTGCATAACAGGACCACAACAGATACAAATTAATCAGCTCCTATCATCAAACCAATTAATTGCATCACATGAGATACAATATAGCTCTTACAATCAAGAATGATTGAAGGGTGAGTAATCTAGTATATACGAGAACCGCGCGATGAAGTAAAAACATCCGAGTATAAAATTGCATCAATTTTTCCTCTTGCACTATCCGTCTTTCTTTTTTTATGACAAAAGCCCTTGATGAAACCGCATCCTTCCTAACGAAGATACATACAATGTATCCATCTTGGTCATTTAGCTCGCGATGTCAGAAGTAGGTATATATGAGAGAGATTGGATCACCTCATATATTTCCCCTGTTTTTAATGCTCCCCAACAAGAACATCATAATATTTTCCCCACGTTTTTTACTGCACCATTTTATGAGGCAATTCCGTTTACATTGAAATATTTCCCGATCCCCCTCCATTTCTTCTCAATTTTCTTGTTTTTATGGGAGCCTTGTCAGCGAAAGAACTGCAATAGAAAATAGAAATTAAGTTGTTTTAATAAAGTAAACTCCGTCGAATTACAGCCTTTGGTTTAGTGACATTAAGTTACTGTTCGATTAATTAAACACAACTATTCGATAACCTTTTTTGCCAGCTGTTCATTAACTTATTACAAAAGAGTAATTGTTACGGACAGGCAGATATTGGGGAAATGCGTCAGAAGTTATTAGAAAGGCTATTTGTGTGGTGCTATATGCTTATAATGAACTTAAAAACTTTCATTGACGTCATAGTGGAATTTAATGGTCCGTTAGGCTTAAACGGATGCTCCGACGACCAAAATTTCCCCAGATATAGCACACTGTGCTACACACGAAACGGAAATCATGGAGACAGTGTGTCACTTTACATTATATGAAACTGTTCGTTCACTATTGTATACACCAACAGCATAGACTTTTGTCCCTTAAAAGGTTTAGTTGAAACACTTTTATAAGAAGATGTAAGATACATGTGCGATACTAGTACAGAAGATATTACAAACGGCGGAAGACACAAGTAAATACATAGGTAGATTAATCCTAAGCGGGAACTTCTGTATACTGCAACAAGTCCCCGGACAGTAAAACCCAGTCAGCTTCAGCTCACTTCACCAGCTCTACGTCCGTGTCGTGTAGATTTATTTTCAATTTCAATGGAATAATGTGATGCGGGTCAACTTCAGGGTAGTAGCGTAGTAGACCGAGACAATGTTTCCACAAATTGATTGAAAAGAAGGATCTTGTAAAAATAACAGGAAAATATTCCGAAGTACGTACATATGAATACACACCCTATAGTGCACGTGAGCAGTAACGATAAATTTTATATTCCCGTTTATGCATTCTGATGTTATTGTTACTTACTACACTTCACGGTACGCAACTGGCAGTTACTATATGTAATCTGCTACTCCAGCCGTACCTGTACAGGCGCCTGTAGTACAAGATGGATAAGGAATTTGTAACTAAGATGGCTATTTTTATCGAACGGAAGACAAGCTTGCTACTTTACTACCTAGCACTGTGGTAAATTTAGAAGATATAACATAATTTTGAAATAAGTCTCATACCACAAAGGATTGCAAATTACATAAGGTACCTTTAAATTGAAGTATCATTATTATTGCAGGAGAGCTTACATTTTTCGTGCAATCTATATTCTATTCTATCTCACTTCAAAATGTCAAAGTCACTCTGTAGTGTCACATATGTTGATGTCGTACAGGGAGCTAAACTGTCGAAGAAACTCTAATCAGCTCCATAGAATTAGCTGTATTAGACGAGTTCACTCGTACGAGCTACTTACTTTAACTGTCTTTTGTATCATGTCGTGATTCTGCGTTCAAAATATGTTTCCGGTTTAATCAAAATTTAAGCACAACTTCACATGCAATCGATTTTATATTGCATGTACATAAACTTATTCGTGTACGTACTACGTACATACATAAGTACAAGAACTTGCCAGGTATAAATACACAACAGTGTGCAGGTACTGCACAACATCAGAATATGCACTTCTCACAATCTCTTAAGCAATGCTTACATAAGGATAGGGGCACATCTCAGGTTTACAGGTACGAAGGTATATTGATCTAGTTCAGGCAAACCATGTGTACCCTTGGAGTAAAAGACAAAAGAAAAGGGTCGATGGACCATAAAAAATACCTTGTTTCCTGTAGGGGATAACTTAAGACCCTTAAGTTACTTTCTTGAAGGGATTTGAAGAAAGGATGGCACGCGTTCGTCTCAACCAACATCCTTGTGATTGACTAATTGGTATCAATACAAAGGGAATCCATAAGAAAAGGAACCACAGCTGCAGATCGGCAGCCTGTTTTCAGGTTGACCACATTTCCACCTTCTGTTGCATAGAATCTATATAGTGTGTTCTTAGAGACAGATCCTCGTGTTCAGATCAATGTAATTTTACAATATCATGCTCACTTCGCTAGTTCCCCACATGGCTTCGGAACTGAATCGCATGTCTTCGTATAATTCTTTCCTGCACAAGAATTCCAAACTACGGAAGCCATATCTACCAGATATCTACAAATTAGAAATGATACACTTTCAATGAAATGAACACCGGCATATATATATATTTACATGAAAATGACTAAGGCGTGTGCGTTACGTAAAGTGGTACAAAAATATAGAAAATATGTATATGCACAACATTTTCCATTGTGTGGTTCAGCACATAATTTAAATACTTGTGAGGCAGTTTCCTCTGTCAAGATATCATTACAAATGCGAGCATTGTGCTTTGCATATATTTTTGTTTACTATACGTACTTATGGAACCCAAAGCCATTTCCCTGATCAGATTGGGAATTTGCAAAGCTTTCAACGGAATGAATTCCTTCTTTGCATAAAAATCTGAAAGAGGAAATGATAGTTGAAATATACAGAGATAGAGAGATGGAAGGAGAGAGATTGGAAATGGGCAAATTTGACTTTGACTCTCTGGGTTCAATTTGTTTCATGGATTATTTACGCGGGTCTTCAATATATTCTTTTGGGTTCAGGCATCCGATTGGAATAGTACACGGACCGTCAATGTCAGTAACATTCTCCTACGTGCAGAACATCCCTGTGCTTCGTAACAGCCCGGAGATATAGTAACACACTTATTGTACTCTGAGTTTGGAGAAATGCCCGGTAATGTGGTTGCATTACTTGCATGCCGTTAGATATTCCTACTATAAGTACATACACCACTGATATACCTCAAGCCCCACGAAGCCAATACAATCCGTCCGGGTTAAGTTACGCATCTCTGACATCCGACCATCATTGGAAATTGCCTTCGTCTTTCGCAATTTCCAAATTCCCTGTAACCATGTTTCCTCATATAACTGCTTGGAAATACTTTCTCCATGTAATACTATATTTATACTTCCAAATGAAACTTTTATACACATACATGGGTATGTATAAACAGGAACTAACTGTATATAAAGGTACCTTCGCCAGCTCATTCAATATAAAAAACTCGGGTGTAGTAGGTCCAAGCTTGCAAAAGTATCTATTTGTATCTATACTCACGTTCTCCTTCCACAGTGAAATTAAAATCCCACTGAGCTTTATTTCGTTAGTTTCTTCATCCTATAGCAGGATTCTCTCAGGTCTCTGCTCCTTGGTCCCTGTTGATCCTCTGCTCAAGAATGTTGTGCTGTTACACATCTAAAGAAAAGTTAAATAATTGAGCAACTGGTGGGATGTAGTGAGTGAGCTAGAGTGGTTTTAAGCCAAAGTCTTGCGGAATCACAATCAAATGTCGATCTCACCTATACATACAAGTTCCATGGTTGCATGTTGCCCATATGGATGTGAAACTAATAAAATTAGTAGTAGACATTACTCACGCAGAAAGACGGACTTCTACTCTATGGGAGGAGCTATGCAGTAGCAAATAAGTCTCCAAAACCTAATCCTCTTTCTGTGGTTATTTTTTGTACATGCGAGTCTTCCTTACTAATACAGATACTTTAATATACTTCATATGTAGATACATTATGTATCTACTACTGCCATGATGGTCACGGTCTTGCTGTAAATTTTTCAGGTTGAATTACCCGATAATTCTGGTTAATCACAGCACTATATATAAGAACGTTTGGCACTTCACACAAGCTCTTTTTTATATTACAGTTATTACGTTACTACTTATTACCTGTATCCAAGATCATATACAAATGTCATACTACCAGTCTTTGCGTGCTCAATAGTGGTAAATCAACAGAAGACGTCGTATTAAGGAGAAGCGTGTACATACTAAAAATAATTGCGAAAATTGTGCACTTTGCAATCATTTGCCGTTAACCACGACGCGGAAAGATATTCACATGTACAGTTTAGGACCTAATGGGAAGTTAAAGGACAGCGGACATTGTCATTTGTCTTTACATCACACAACACACAAAGTCGCCATCAAACCCTTTTGAAACAATTCCCTCGCATTGGTTTTTTATTTAGTATACTTATTTTACACGAACACGCCAGGATAACTGACTGAAGATGCTTTCTTATACATAAACACAATACAATTACGTAAACTTGAATATATATAGTACATATATAGTACATTTAGCTATATAATGGTCTTCCTTTATTTTTACTTTATGTTCTATTCTTCTTGTAATTTTTTTGAATCTTGATGATTACCCCTCAACATGCTAAATTACGTTTCGGCTCTAAAAAAGTATTCTTTTACACATGATAGTGTCTACGCGTTATGTATTGCATTATCAAAAAAAGCATTTAGATGACAAAGATGAATAAAAAGGAATGCTAACACGTCGGCTTTCCATTAACTGCTATATAACATAACATGTGATTCCATAGCCTGGCAATTGCGATTCGTCATTCCTTTCCTCTCGAGCGTTACCGACTTTTTGAAATGTGACTGTCATGATTTGAAAGCTTGTATATACATGTAGATAAATCCCAGTCCATGTCTTCACATGTGTACACATTTCTTTACATACGTTTGACAGTTCGCAGGCCTTCCTGAACTTCCAGTCTGACAGACGGAAATGAATTGTGTATTATATTTTAATAATAAATAAACAACACTTTTGCAATATTTGCTGAATTTCCTTGAAGTAGTTGAAAGAAATGGAAAATGGGGAGATGAGAGAGCAATTCGAGAAGAGTAAATTGTGTAACCACATGAATTGTTTGTGTGCCTAGCTAATATGTACAAAGTTTAGAACACTTGAGAAAGTGTTTTGCTGTCTGACTCAACTTTCAAAATACGTAAGCAGTATGTAATATTTGCGAGTGGGGTATCATTCAAACTTAGGAAAACCCACAGTTAAAGAATATTGACGCAACTATGTAAATATAAATTCTTAAGTTTGATTTAAATAATTAAATCTTGTGCTTATTTTGATAGGGTTAAGCGACTGACTGCATTACTACTCCTTTCGTAAAGGCATTAAATAATTAGACCAATGAAACCTACGGAGTTCTGTAAAATACAGCAGATACATATGTTCTTCAATCAAGGGAGCGATTTATGCGACAAGCCCTAAACTGGAGAATATTATACGTTGGTAATAATTTAAAACGTAGAATTTTCGTTTGCTCTGTTTTACTACATTTTGAAAATACACCCAGTACCAAAAATACTATTCGAACTTCTCTGGTTTTACTCCCAATCTTGCATGTGGAGGATGTTCTTCCGGAATGAAATTGGTAGAAACAGTTTAGATTTCTAATGTGATACGTACTATAGAGTAATATGTTGGTAGTTTTGTTAAGCATATAATTCTGTGATCGTGCACGAGAGTGTGGAGAGAGAATTGTATGCTTAGGTTCTGTATAATTCGCGCAATCAATAGTGACAAGAGCAGGAATTGTGTTGAGAGCTTAAGTTACACTTGAACACCTCCTACCGAAATTAATACGCACAGCTTCCAAGTCCATTAAGCCCATCCATGCAAAGACTTTTGGTCGACAATAATCTGTGAAGACATGGGAAATATGAAGCCCGATGGAACCTGAAGACCTGTGTGTGCGTATATTAGTAAGTATGTGAAAGTACCTCACATTCGAAATTACCCCAACTTCTACTTGTTCTAACCTTCCTAATAGTGAATGAATGATGTTCTAAGAAGATGAAAGACGGAGATACTTGGTGGTATTTGGAATGTGGGTCAGATCATGCTATACATATGTAGAAAAACATTGGCTGGGTAGTTGCAATCACCCAATACCGAAGATGCTCTAAAGGCAACTGTTTTATAGCATATCACTTATTATATCCAAACGTACTATGAAAGCATACTTTCTGAAGCATAGGTGCTTCAGGAAGTCTGGTCCTTTAGTCCGATTTTAACTATTGATAATTTTGGAGAGTACATGTGTTTTTGAAAGAGGATGGGATAATGTAGAAGCACTACAATTTTCATGGTTTCCAAAGCCATATATCCAGTGCATTGGGCAAGAGCGCCGGCAGTTCTCTACTCGTCTACGGCGGACCTTTGCGCTTTCCGTGTCTGCCTTGAGAATAATTTATCTTGATAGCTTAACTGAGTGCACATCAGAACTGGAGGAATCTGATCTGATTTATTTTAGGTTAATTTTTAAGTCTTCCCTCTACTGATTTGTTATAGTATCTATGAGAGCTTGTGACAGTGGTATAAATCTTTCTTGTAAGGTAATATATATAAACTATATGTAGGACTTTAACCGCGTGTAATGTTGTTTTTTTAGGATCAGGTACATATATCACTACGCTTTGTAGTGGATGTAAAGTACACTACTTGTGTCTAGTTATTGGAATTGAAACTGGTCAATACTGATATATAGTCTTCTGTATAATAGTCTAGTACATATACAGGTTCCTGGTATTTCTCTTATAACCTATTGTTCCAATATATCGCAACATTCTGAAACTTTGAACTCGTGTGGCAGTTTGAGAGTTGTAAAATGTAGAAATGACGGCGAGAAACCCGCAAGGCAAAGCTGATTCCATCTTGTTTTGCAAATGACAACGCCAACAAAAAGAAGGATTATATAATGTAGAACTTTTGGTACATGAAGGGATAATATAAAGATTTCGTCTGAACCACAGCAGACCGTGCCTTAATTAGACAACTTTGTCCAATCACTTAAACTTTTTTATTTCAATTTTATTAACCGAACTTCTTTTTATCATATCCGCGCAGCCCTCTATCATCATTGGTTTCGTCGTCTCTGGTATATACAGCTTTTTGATTGCTTTTCAACCACCATATTATCATCATCACCGTACTTCTGTACATATTTTCCCCCTCTAAATGGTCTAACCTTACTGTGAACATTTCTGGTACTTATGTATAATTGCATCCTTTTGTAGCATGCGTATAGCCAATACTTGCTCGGTATAGTAGAATTATAAAAATATAGACTTGTATGTGTATCAGCTTTCAAGCTGTTCCATCAAACTTTCCAGATGTCCCAAAATAAACTTTGTGGAAGTTCAAGAAATGGCAGCCATGAATTAGCAATTCAAACAATATAAGTGTAATTAAATGTAGTATCTCTAAGCGTGAAAAAAATATTTTTTTCTTCGACAATTTTTGTTTTGTATTCTCTTGGCAACAACCTTTCATAGAAAAAATAATTTTGCTGCCAACTTGTCCGCTTGAATTGTAAAGGGGAAACTATGTCTATAGAGATGTTTTGCTGAGTTTGTATTTAGTCGTGAGGAAGACGGAGAGCAAAGTGTTGAAAAAAGTTATTTTCTGGTCTACTTTAGAGACGCTAAAAGGGATGTTTTAGTTTGTGTGGATACCACCAGAATTGTTGTAGTGTCGTAGTAAAATACTACTGTGTATAGTCAAAGAAATAGGAACAAAAAGAATTTCCGATTCCGGCGTCCTTTCATTCATACACTACATGTTTGTATATATACGCGCTATAAAAACTATAGATTATCCTATACACAGTATTTTTAGTTGTACTTTTGCTCACATGTTATATCAGACTGGAGTCCTTCTCTATAGAAGTTGTACGTGATTCCGTTGTCGATCCACATTTGATTGAGAAAGAAAAAAAGTACCTCGTTTGCTTCGTGATCCGAATTTTCTCCCCATACTCTTTTCTTCGCTATCCTGGTATTCGGTAAAGCACGATCATTGCAGCTTTTCTTCTTCTTCCTTTTTATTCTACATCATTTCCTTCAGTCTTTGCTACTGTAGTAGTAAGCTCCGTACTACAAGTACTGCCTCAGTGTCTCCATACATATTTACTGGCATATTCTTATTTAAATCCAGCCTTCCAGGTCCCACTCTCCACTTCTCGCGCTTCGTCTTCTTTCTCGGTCATAGCATCGTCCTATCGTATTTTCATATAATAATACTCGCAATTTTATGAGGATGTCTTTTGCAAGGAGGAAAATGTAAGTAGAATCTATTATAGGAGCTTTCTGTGCGTATAAACCCAGTGTACATAAAAATACGTTTCTAAAATATTGAAGAAAATATGTAACTGAAATACATGTAAGGGTTGGAGAAAATACGTTGAAAAGTGTGCAAGGTGAATTCCTCAGCGGGCACCGGAAGGCTCATACAATTTTTGAGCAGCAATGTGTATGAAGCTGATATTTTGTATTCTCATCTGCTGTGACAAAACCCAGGGAGAACTCCCGATCCTGTGCGCATTTAAACACATTTTTATTTGAACTGACTATTCTTAAGAAAATAAGCTTTTATTCGCGGTGGGACTTGGACTTTTCTGTATGGCTCTATGAAGTATTATTATTACTCTATATATGCTGTTACTTACCATATGCTGATTTTCCTCAGTTCAAAAAAACTCAATACGATTATCGTTTTTACTGCATTTCTACTGTGTAGCTGTATGATATACTCTAAGAAATCTAGGATATACATACTAGGAGCACATATAAGTTGAGAAGACTAGCATTTGATTTCCTTTTGAAGAAGAAAAAAGTCGCTTCCATACTCCCAAAAAGCAATGGCAGCAGAACAAGGAGCATAGGAACAAGAGAACTCCATTTAAAGCGAGCTAATAAAGAGAATAACTTTGGTTTTCCGTCCGTTTAGTCAAGCGTTATTTTCAGGGATCAAGTTGAACATGAGAATATAGGGATTCTTATAGGAACGTCCTTTCTCGCTTGCATTTCTAAGAAGCTTTTCTCTTTGACTTTTAAAGTTGATAAATCAAACTTTTTTTCTTTATGCGAATATGTCTTTATATATTTTATAATACTATTTTATTACGCATACATATATTTATGTGCTTGTGTAAGTTTTTAAGGTATAGACTTTCAAAAGGAAATTGCTATTCAGTTGACTTCGGCTTATTACATAGCGTGGTAGTACATTAATACGGAAAGCTCCCCTAAAGAAAATGTCATACATCTCAGATTTTTGCATCCTCTCCTTTAACTTATAAGTACTCGCTCGCTTTCTTCTTTTTTATTCTTTCTCGGTCTGAATGCCGGCAGCAGCCTCTTTGCAAGAACAAGTTTTATTTTCCTTTGATAAAAATTACTTAATACATAATGAAAGGAGAAGTGCATAAGTAGAGGAAGGATTGAGAGTTCATGGAGTTTTGTTTGCAGAGTGGAAGCTAGATTAGACCTTAGTTGTGATGCCTCTGAATTATTCTCACAGGTAAAGTAACGAAAGTCGGTCTAGCGTCAACATTCAGTCACTATAAAGGCAATGATAGGATTAAGCATTATTGCTGCAGGTGTAAATGGGTCGATTTTCAACTTTTCTGCTCCTCTGTGCTTGCTCTGATCCTACTAACACATTCGCTCTACTGCCTTCCAGACCTTTTCAGACAATCTATTCCTGGCGGATAATTCCTTTCCTTTTTATTGTCGTCGTACTATCTGAAGACACGTATTTGGGTTTTTTCGCAATCTTCATTCTTGCTTGTTATGGGCCACTGTTATGTTCATCCTTGCTGTATTATTATATGTTACGCATACAACTGTTACGTTCAGGTCTTATTGCATGTTATTTACTGCTGTTAACTGTACTCTTGCTAGGTTACCCGTTTATGCGTTACATATTTCCACAAACATACACATGATATTGCCCCAGTTTCTTTATGAAGTAACAGCGCAATAGTTTTAAAGATGAATGTACTTGTTTATTGCACACACCATACAACGTAAATGAATACCTTACACGTGACAAATATAAGCTGGTGAGCATTCGTAAGAGAAAAATCCCGGTGTTAAGCTTCTCCTGCACAATAATAAGAAAGCACTTTATTACACTAGGCCCTACACTTTGGTTGGTTGTTGTTAAAAATTAAAACTATCCATGTGCCCTTATTTCATTCGTTTGTAATTCCTCCCTAGTGATTCCGCAACTTTTCAATTACTTCAATACAAGTTGGCTAAGAATGTGCAGCAACCATGGTTATGGCTTCCATAATTCTTCTGTTCTAAAGTGTACATGTATGTATGTGGTGGAAGTATAACCATATCATACATTGCGCATATGACAGCTCATAAGCACTATCTGTTTATACTTCAGTCCCCAAACCATTGTGACTATATACCAAACATAGTGTACATATCTAGTAAACATAGAAGTGCATGAATCGGTACTACATGCTTGAAACTTCATGCTTGTTTCTTGTTCTACGAATTATGGAGGATATAGATATACCGACATGTACTCGTTGCTTTATTACTACAAAGACGGGCGAATCTACAGCGATGTAAGTAAGCAAAGCCTCTGGATTTTAGCAAATTATTTCCTAAGGGAATCCTTCAGAATAAAGGAAATGTTTTGGGTGGAAAAGAATCTCGTTTCCGTCGAGTTTGATTGTATATGTACGTATAGATGTGAAATGAAAATCACTGTATACCACATACGTAACATACATACCAATAGGGGGTTGAACACGATGATGGGAGTGTGGCGGTAGTAGTGACCTCCGAAATATCCGGGAAACTCTCCTGGGAATCCCAAAAATGCTAAGATGGTCCACAGAAGATTGTTCCAAAGTAAAGATATTAAGTGGAATTTATCAAATCCGAAAGTACATATTGCTTCTCAGCTCGAGTCTAAAAGCTTCTATATAGTGTTAATACTATTGTGGGCATACATACTAATCTTCAAATACCATTCAGCAATAAGTATTTACTGATCCGAAGTACCAATGCAGCAAACCTGAATGCCAACGCTCATTATGTACCTTTTATAGTACCCAAGCCCCTGTAAGTAACTTGCATGCTGAGGAATTATTGATATACAGTATGCTTAAGCATTACATGTACACAAGTTAAAACGGCCTTTTTTGTATGTTGGCAGGAAATGCGAACAAGATGACAATTGATTCGTATATAGTTAGTTCTTTTTTGCTTTTTTCCAACTGAGAGAGGAAAAGCTTAAGGAAATCGATGGATGATTTGGTCAGCACATTTTTCATGGAACTTGCAGTCATTTACTATTTTACTATTAGAAAGGAACTAGCATATAGATATGTGGTTTTATATGAAAGAGACATGGAAAGAGAAAAAAAGCTTCTTACTTTTCATTTATTTCTAACTTGTTTTTCCCTCAAGATTTTCCTAGGAATTACTTACATACTTATATGTATCTGTATATGCTGTTTGAATCCATGACTTTGGTCTTCCATATATTTTTAGAGTGAAGTGCGTTTCTAACATACCAACAAATGTACACATAAATAGATGTTTCTATTTAAGTTGACTATACACATGGACCCTGTACAAACTTAATGTTCCTAAGATTTAGATCCCGTTTGTATCTTTATATGTTAAAGCAGCTTCTCTCACGATCGCACTAAAAAGAATGTTCACATATGTCCCGCCCGCCCACATCATTTCCTCGCTTACTTATTCTTCCAGATATACAAACACATGTATATATACCGCTGGGCTTTTATCAAAAACTGGTGCCATGGAGAGAGATGCAATTTTTCAAACTCTTCTCTCCGTAAACAATAAACACATCAATTGTTTACACATACAAACACGTAGGTTCGCTCTCTTCAAAAGCTCTTCTTTCTGTGGTGATATTAGCTAGTACACCAGTCAATGTACAGGAAGATATATTGTTCCTATTTGCCAGTGCTACACAGCGAGCATACACACACATTTATCCTTCCTTGTTTTGACTAGTGTATACATATATATCTACATATGCAATCAGTTGCAAAAAAGGCATTTTCTTCTCTGCCATACATTGTAGTAGTCGTAATACTTTACTATAATAGTACAGCACTTCCTATCCATCAATCTCCGGTCGGGCAGAGCCGGCTTCTGATTGTTTTCAAATCCACTTAGTCTTGTAAATTGCTTTGGTTTAATGTTAATGCCATGGGATCGGTCTTGTGCATCCTGGTTCCTGGTCGTGAGCAGTCGCCTAGTCCTGGTATATAGCATTCCTGTTATTATTTGGTATTAACTGTGAATGATCATCGCTTGACTCTGTAGTTATCGATCATTCTCTTTTGAGTATTTGACTGGAATGCGTGAGTATATTTTGGCTAAATGAGCAATCCTGAACTTTAATAAGAATGTATACAACCATGAAAGAGCAAAAATAACATTTGAAAATAAATGGACTTGGTGATTCGAATTTTGTACATCGCTCAAGTACGATCAATGCTCGGCAATTAACAATACACCCAGCAACAATTATTAAGCTCAGGTATTCTACTGAATAATCCATCACATACAATGAATGCAACAGCCTCATATATACTGCATTGTTCCTGCCATGTATTTGCTGAGAATTAGGAATCTTTTGAAAATTCAAATATTAAAGTTCCCTAGAAATTTAAACTCCTTTAAAATGAGTATGTTGTCCCAGGATGGGAAGGTACAGTGTGATTCTATGATAAATTATTAAATGAGTAATACACGGATTCGAGAGAAAAGTGGAAAAATAAGTTAATAATGAATACAATAGCTGCATACAGGCGCGTGTGACTTTGTATATGTATGTTCTGATTTTCTTCACGTTCAAGATATTTTGCAAAACTGTAGCCGTAGTCTGCTTGAAGATGATACTTTAACAAGATGTTGGTTGTATTTTCTTATTGTTGTACATCACGCGTAAATGTAGCTAGGTATGTATCTGCTCTGCCGAAATGTCTTCTTTGAGCTTATTTAAGACGTCTTTGATGTGGCAGTGTATAATTACATCACTTATGCAAACAGAGTAGATGCGTAATGTATGTATATCTACTTGTTGGCTTTGAAGTTATACCACCACAATTCCGAATTGCAGGGAACCTCTGAGAAAATTATGTTGATGGATGAATTCTTAAATTTTGCATGACACTGCGGCTTTACCTTGAGCAATTCCTCAAGTTTCTTTCAAGTAGTCCTACATGCAGGTATTCACATTTAGAGATGCATGTATATTTGCTACCTTCTGTGAAAAGTGGAAAGGTATATAGAGTCATAGAGATGACTACGAGGATGAAAGAGTAAGAAATAAACATTGTAGAAGTATATGGAATAGGCTTAAGGATAATTTCCCTATAAAGAAACAAGTTGTTAAACCTTGCTTGCTGGTTTATTCACAAAGACGCCCGCTCATCGGGTTTTAAGGGTTCGTGACCCATCAGGATTTGCCGGCGCGGACTCAATATATTAGATATACATACACCCCTCTTTCTTCTTGTCTCTTTTCTATTCTGAAATCCTCTGACGTGTACAAAAATCCATTGTGTATTATTCCTCACACAATCCCTCTCTTTGATACTTGAATTCCCAACTTATTGCTCGTGGGCTTATTAAATAAGCTAAATTTGCAGATAATCCAAACGGAAAACGTTCATTTTCCCTCCGCTCCACTGTAATTTGACTGAGCTGTTAGGAAAAAGTGGTTTCAACTTTAAGTGACAAATAAATGGGGGGACATGATTGAAGGCTCCTATCATTATTATTACCCTGTGTACGTGTATAGCAAAACCGCTCAGGCTTACCCTAATAACTGCATGCTTAGACTATGTTCCTTGTAGTATTCCACATTTGAATGTCCTAGCTCGCGGAGTAAATAACAAAGCCAAGGTCCTTAAAAGGCTTGAGCTGAGCGTATACTTATATATGCTAAGTGTCTACTCATGACGACAATGACGATTAATAATATAAAACGAACCGCCTTATTGATTCTGGTTTTACGCAGTCAATAAAATATAAGAGAGATCAAGAACAAGTATGTCTACAGGATACATTTATGTGCTTTACCAGCTTTGCTAAAAGCTATACAACCATAATAAGAGATGTACATGTAATAACAAGGGTGAAAAAACAAACTCAACAACCATGCCCATATATGCAAGCACAGCACTACTATTCTTGTGTATGAATGGCAAAGTAAAGAATAAGAAGGATACTTTACGCAGGGAACATAAGTATAGAATCTTAAGCGTAAGAGTACCGTGATACTTTTACCACGGATACTTTTACATACATAGACAAATAGATATCCGTACAAGCTCTAGACACACAAGTTGGTTAAAAAATTGTCGAGAGGTTGTTGAATGGGCGGCATTCTTTACTTTTCTTGTGATTCCACATGAAAAAGAATAGAATATCGAGTGGAGGACACTTCCTATGACATGATCACGTGTGTCCGCATTCAACTTTGCTATTGTGTCTACGATGTCCGGGTATGTTTGAGTGCGAACTGCTGCGACTACGACGACGACGGCATACATGAAACGAAATTGATATCCTCAAACAACAGTCAGCCTTTCATCCATCATTAGGCTTCCTCTCCACAAACTCTTATTACGTGAGTGTTAAACTATGTATGTGCGAATGGACATGTTGTGTCACTACATATATGTCACGTGAATACCTATCTGTAGATACGCATGAATACATTCATGAAGGTATCCGTCTTAACTTTTGACACTCAATTGTATATATGTATGTACTCTAGATATTCTAGTGGTTCAGCTGTTCATGAAATCAAGTGCTTCTTTGGATTTTTAGAAAATGCTGTGGTTCTATAAAATAAAAGAAGCTAAGGAAGCAGTCCCAAGTCCCAATGGTTGGAGTCAGCCGTGTATTCTTACAGATAGGAAGTAGCGGAGTCATAAGGCATATACATGCATGAAGATGAAGTAAAACAGATAGTTTAAATAAATAATGCAGGAGGTTACTCTAAAATAGAATACTCTAAAAAGAATATTCTGTTCCCAAATAATTATCACATGCGAAAAAGAGTGAGTTGAAAAGCTTTTATATAAAGTTTGGGAGGCTGATAGAGAGCGAGCGAAAAGTAAATAAAAGCCTGATTTATTAACAGTCTTGTGAATATGCGACTGAGAGCATGGGAAATCTGTAAAAGTGGAAAAAGTTTTTCGAATAAATTGAAGCCATTCATCAAAACGATGATGAAGTCTTGAACGTTTAGAGCTGAGCAGCAGGGAACACAAAAGGGATATCTGCAGTGGAATTAGTCATAATTATGACGTTGTTATCCCAAATCCTCCGTCGCCCCTTCCATTTATAGTAAGCTTGCATTCACCAGTGAAATAATATGCGCTTACACAGTTGTAATATCTTTACATGGTTCCGTGAACTCCCGGGAAAATAAACGCATCCCACACATGGGTTAGAATTTGTAGGAAATTTTAACAAATGGCCGAATATTCAATGCTATCGGAGACATGTATGCGTCCTTTTTTAACATACTGTTGTATATGTTGATGTTGGTTTGAGACTTAAATTGTATTCTACTATATTTCAAGCGAGTTAACAATATGCAAGGACAGATTTTGTACATTGTATTCTGTGTACGTTAATTCATTATACACAGCCTCAGTTGTGTTCCATGAACTTGGGAGAGAATCATCCCGTCCTTTTGAAGTTTCAATTAGGCGAGTTAGTTGGTGTAACTAAAGCCGTGGTTGCTCCGCGCTCGCCATTTCTTCTCACTGTCAAATGAGCTTAATCAAAAAGCCGGGTAACTTCATCCGCTCTTGTGTAAAGTCTGTGAAAAAAGATTCTCCTTTGTATGTATACTCTGTTAAGTAACCTCTGCATGCATGCATGCATGTTCTGTTGTTAGTAACAACCTTATATGTAGTATCTACGCATCCTCTGTTTATGAACCTTGGTCCGTTTCCCCGATCTAGTAAAGTTCATAGTGAAAGTACACGTACATAGTTATACGAGTTGCAATGTATCCCGAGTGTGGAAGTTCATTCTGGGAAATAAACTCCAAGGAAATAAGACGCTTTGAACTGCATGTGCATGCTTAATACAAGTTTAACGGAAGACTGTGCATTGAACATGAAACACACAGCATATACTTTTGCATTACACATGAAACATTGTAATTATTTAGACTCTCACTCTTAATAGAAGTATGCCGCAACACAAGAGAGAAGACTTGTTCTTCACAATTTCTCCAACTTAGCTTACAAAATATTTAGTTTAAATATAGTACGTGTGCAGCGTTATTCAGCAATATAGGGAAGGCTGTCACTGGAGAAGTACAGGTTCATTATTTAAATCCATGTGGAAGGACACGTTAGTATGGGAGTAGGAAACGCGAATTTGGAAATGAAGCCCTTCCAGTAGTTACGTATGAATATTCCTGGTGGAAGGATTCACTAGATTCTGGATGAAACAATATTTTCCGCTGTTAGATTGCTCCTACAGGACTGTATAAGTGCGTCAACTTTAAGTATTTATATACTTAAGACACTAGAGTTACAAGCTTGCATAAATACAATACTGTAATGTTGTATCAGAAACTTACACGCTTTTGCTACATTCATATGAACATGGCACGCTTGTATTTATATTTAAAAGAACATTACACGCTTCCATTTTAACATGCAAGAGAATCTAAGAGCCGGCAGTCCGCCAGTTACGATGAGGGTATTGTCTCAATGAGAATTTCCGGCAGGAATTATTGTCAAGTTCGATGGTGCACTTGTATAATGGTTACATTTTCAAAGAAGGCAAGCCGTGCATTCGTCTATGTCATCATCATCATTCGACTCTCTGAAAGTTTTGGTCCTACACGTATACATAAACCTCCATACCATTATTGTATAGAGTTTAAACAACCCAGCACACGGTACATTAACTACCAATGGCCAAAGGTTTTCTTTTGCAAAATAATAATTATTATTTGCAATTTCCAACTGCATACACCAGGATAATGATTCCCATTTCAACAGTGCAGGATGTCCTGCAGTAATTTAGAATTCACATCGTCTATATCTATATATACACTTATATATAGGCGACCAATACCATGACAAGTAGAAAGACAAAAGGATCATTAGAATAAAGGGGTATGCGTGTGTGAGACTTATTGCCAAAGTTGCAGTCTCCATCATCAGTGGAACCACGCCAACAAGTATCCTACAGGAATAATATAACCAGAAGAATAAGATGTGAATCTCACGCACGTATATTCCACTTAAAAGTAGATACACAGAGCTCTGCTAATAAGAGAGTACATTGCAAGTATGCTGTAGAATGTGGAGAGATAAAAGAACTAATATAGACATTAAGTTATATTACATAATCATAGTGCTTATCTTTAGTCAGATACAATCACATTCCCTTTGCTGTAATTAATCATTAAAAGTAGTAAATACTGTAATTATTACAACTTCCCATATACAGATAAACGTTACTTCTTTCCTATACTTTGCTTGTACTCCTGTGTCAACATCCTTGTCCAGAGCTTACGAAGTTGTTGCTAGTTACACACACATGTACACTACAGACTGCATGAACATTGGTGTTGGAACACAACAAACGAATTTTGACATGTTGACGCTTCTGAGGATGAAACCTGTCTGATCTTCTTGTTTGGTGGCTACTGGGAAAGTACTATTTTCCTGCATATTATCCACCAAATACCTTTAATATTTTACCTCTGCGGCGCGGGGGAATCAAATACAAAAGGGATGGTTTTAAACATACAACGGGTATTATATGCAAGATGAAAGAGCAGGATTATGGAAGAAGCGAGAGATAATAAGTGTTTGTACCGTACCTCTTTGTTCGTTGAAATCTGTCATGATAACCTGTGTGCTTGTTATTACACTTACAATATATAAGACTGTTTATAGTAAACAACAGCTATTTAGTCTGCAAGCTGTCATAGTTAAAGCCAGTCACATATGAACAGAGTACGCTGTCAAAGTAACAGTTATTTGCATATATGTATTAAGGCATATTAACTTGCAGCTATTTGCAGTATCTATAGCATAAACTATAAGCTTTTATATATTGGGCGGATTGTATATTTACATAGCAACTGTGCTGTATGTCTCTGTATTTCATTCGCGTGTGTTCAATATTATCCTCTAGACAGCCTTAACTTCTTTGCAATACCGTCTATGCCTATTCTTGTTGTACCCTGTGGATTAATTGCTGTCTTCTCTATAGAAGTATGACTACGCTTCCAGAGTCAAAGCTCTATTGTTTTATTTAGATTTATGAAAACAAGCTAGATGTTTGGTAACTGTTTCATCTTCTGTGGTATTTCTTCGCAAAATTCTGCGTTTTTGTTTTCCCTGTCCGACATGCTGCAGACGAATAACGATATTTATATACAAGAGAACATATGGATAAAGTATTTAAAAGATGTATGTACATACAAACGCATTAGTGGAGCGACAAACAAGTAATTCTCTATAAATTGTTTTACAAATATGAACATAGAGGAAGGCATCTACATATAGTTGCATAGGAATAATAACATTGCATAGAAATATAATAAACTAAATACATGTAGGAAACACATATCAAGCAAGTCAGCATCGTTTTTCTACAATTCGTTGTTGCCTACACGGTTGTAAAACCTTACCAATAAACGAAATCCAGGCGTTGACGACTTTTTTATATCTACCGATCGAGTAAGTGACCTGAATGGATGGCAGTATCCTTTTTTGTCATTGTATGTTTCGGTAATTAAAAGCCGTAATATAGAAAGGGTGGCAAATTGACGATGCTAATCATCGTCTTTTGCCTTATATGGTAGCAACTAACAACTATCTTCACTACCAATTTAGCTCTTTCCTTGTAGTATTTTATGGTATACTTTGAGTCTACTTGACAGCAGAAAGTTGTTTTTACGGATCGTGTATATATTTGGTATATTTTAAAACTTGCAATTTTACTGCAATAACAGTTGTGAAATAGAAAACATCCTTGAAACAAACTTCAGAATAGTGCACACTTGTTATAACAATACTTATAGGTATAATGTGCTGAAATATCGTTTTGGGAATACACTTGTAGGCTTACTGTTCGGAAAGTTAATATTTTATATGAAACTGTAAAATTGTGAAATTGTTTTCCTTTGGGATTTCAAAATATCTTGAAGTTTATAAACGGGGTAACTCTAAATATTTTCTTTAAGCTAACAAAATATAGACATATAAGTGTTTAGTCTACCGTTTTGTTTGCTCCAAGGAACTAACTTCATGCATTTTGGTTCTACGAAAGAGTTTAATAAGTTTGGAAATATGGATGCATACCCAATTGAGTCATGGAAGACCGAGTTGAAAAGCAGAAGGGAATAAGTTGTTGTGAAATTCTCTTATTGGAGTTATCCAGATGGAAAATGTAACTTCACCTAAAATATTGAATTACTTTCCTGATGGATCAAATTTTCTTTTATAACCTGTTGCAGAAACTTTTAAAATTAGAAAGCTATTACTTTAATTTCATGTCCCTTTTACGCATACAAATTGTAACTGTAATTAATTAATTCAAAAAGTAAATAAGAAGATGGGATATATAAACAATAGGCATCATAATTACATCTTATAGCACATTCAATGAATAAATATGATTATTGTGTTTCAACAAAATAAAAGCGCTCAAGTTCCATGAAACTATTTCAAGAATCATATAGTATCACAATAGCTTCAAATTTTGCCGTGAACTGCAAGTATGTAAGATAGGCTAAAAGTTGAAAAGTACATAGGGGGCAATGTGTAAATATAGGATAATATTGTTTGAATGTTAATGTAAATAAAGTAGAAACTTGAAGCTTTACTGTTAATTCCTCGGTTGACTTTCCAATTTCCATGTGAGGATTAGCAATATTGTGTAGGAGCGGTGCTGGTTGTAAAGCGGATAGAATTTCATTGGAAAATCCAATAAAAATGAAAGGATCTAAAACTGTTCTTAAGCGTGTATAATTTTTTCTTTGCATAGGATGATATCCTGTTTGCTCCTGTACAAGCATACGTAATTACAGGAATACATTTCTCAAAGTACACATACCCACATATATAGTTGTAGCAGTACAGTTTGCCCCTGAATACATGCATAAACATACATAATTACACAGGAATACATTTTTCCCATAAAAAGAGCACTTTCCATGCTGATGCATACACCGGGTAAAGTGACATAGAGCGAGGAAATGAGGAAATGGGAATGGCCCCGAGAATTTCCTTTTACACCCGTTATTACGCGCACACAAGGTTTTTTGTCTGTAAGATTATTACTTTTTACTAGAAAAATCCCCATGGAAGTAAGTATACACATATACTAGGTATATGTGTGTAAAAGGTAAAGTGGTACTTGAGTAGTTTTCCCATCTTGGTTAACACTTACATACCGGCCCTACATATATGTACATACCACGTATTTATAAAGGAAGGTACCGACGAGAGAAAGGGATAGAACGGAAGGAGGAAGAAAAAGGGAAAGTAAAGGTTCCGTGATGATCTTCTTAAGATGCAGACTCACATGCCGTTACATGAGCAGTAATTTCTATTTCGATTGGATGACATTAGATTACTTTGCCGGAGGAATATCTAACTTCTCATATTCCTTCTGACGTTCATAGTTTCACATTAACTTTTACTCATGGTCATAGCAATAGATGACGATAGCATTCGAAATTCAAGACTCTCTTCCGCTATGATATTTCATATTATCTATCAAGTATTATACATGCATATTATCAACTTCGGTCCAGGCCTTCATTGTACACTATACACATAGGTACAGGATTTTCTAGGATATATTCACGATAATGGGCATGACGAAACTTGAACAAAATCATATGTTCCAGTATAGTATTCCCCATGTAATGTACGTATATGTATGCAGTTGTAGTGCGTTAATAGTCCAAAGCCGTTCTCTCCCTGTTTTACTCGCGGAAGTGTCAGCATGTCTATAACAATGGGTGCACATGACGATGGAGACATACATGGAATCCGTAATGGACACAAAGGGTTAAAGTGTCGAAAAACGTGGTACAAGTAATACGTATAGATAGGCCTTGTGTAAGCGGGAAATAAACCTACTTAAATGGAACAATAGAAAAGTTATGTATAATTTTGATTTGGGATTGTGAGCTCTTTTCATGTGACGCTAGAATTTAAGAAGACAGGGATACAGTGTGGGAAGACAAAGATACGTTATAACATGAGATGAATCTACGGTGGGAGAATAGAAGAACGGGAAAGAGAAACTGAAGAGAGCAATGAGCGATACTAGAAGACCAAGTGAGACATTCTAGTTCTAGATCGAGAGAAAACTAGTCGTACAAGGCAGCAGAGTTAAATGAAATTGTGTAACTCGTGAAAATAATGAAATCTTCGCCTTTCTTTAGGCTATTTCCACAATAATATACTCTTTCACCCAGTCAGCCTTCATCTTCTATTGTAGTATCCCTTGTCATTATGCCTCAAAGAGAGTACTCTAATGAAAATCCAACACTTGATTTCTACTCTTGCAACTTCTTTCATCCAGCTGCATATACATATATATAGGATCAGGGAACAATATATGCCGTACAAGTTTTTCCAAGGTGGCAATGATTGCAGCCATTCATGTCAGATGAGTAAATCAGTTCAGTTCTGCACATTCTTTTCTATAGGTTATATCTATAGGAGAATCACTGTATAGATACCTATACATAAAGGTTTAGATAAGCGTAGCGTCAGTTTTTCCATTAATTTACTTATTACGGTGCGGTTCCAGCTTGTATTTTATGACAAGAGGAACTGAGAATAGAAATAGGAAACATGATGAAATCTTGTTGAACTCTTTCGTTTGTTCATCCTGTCTTTATTTCCCTGACTGTTGTTAAGCTTTTCGACTAATCAAATCATACAGGAGGAAGCCTTAGGAGTACTAAACCCGATAAACTCGACGACGTTATTATGGCATAAGTTCCTAGACTTTACTACAATATTAATGCAACTTATATAAATAACATTTTGCTGTTGACTTCCCGCATATACAGTATTATTACAATGAAATAGACTTGTTATTCCTTAGAACGTTTTCCCCAAACTTATTGTGCGATTTGGGCTCAAAGATTATTGCAAATGCATTTTCTTTTCGGAACCAATCCTTCACTGTGTTTCTTGTCCTAATCTAGACTACTTTATTTGTTGCTTTGTTGTTGTCGATGGAGCATTGGGAGGCTGTTCGACATCAAAATGTATCGTTCACAATAAAAATCTAATGCATATGTTGTACTTTGAGCTTTAGAGTACACAGAAGAGAGAGAGTAGCGCGGAGATAAAGGGGATTATGCAATAAGAGTTACGTCATGGAGTACACCAAGTTGGTGTTGAAACTATTGGATTCAGGAGGAAAAGCTTTTAATTTATTTACGATGGCGCTCTTGTAATGTGACTCTTTTCTCACACAGCGGGAGATGACGAGGTAACATTGCATTTCTGCCAGTCCTTCGGATTAACTTCCCCTCACGACTACACGCTTTATAGTCCATCCACACTGTGTACACACTGTCTCATTCTACACATACGTAAAACATGCATGTGAACGGGCAAATACCTTTTATACATGTCTTCATACATGTCATCCAAAGTATCTGTAATACATATCTGCTATGTTTACACAAAATTCCATCTACAAGTCTGATTCCACTATCAGGAAGGGTTGCTGCGTGGTTATGACAGTAGTTTAAGTTCTTAGAGCTATTCCAACAATAAAAGCATGTATAGATACATACTGCATGCCTTTATATATTACTGTAGATACAAGTGAGCTGTGATGTGTGTGACGCAGAAGGTTCATATATGTTCTTACTATGAAAGTTTCCAAAGAAAACTTGGATTTTACCCGTATTTTGGTCCACTTTTCCATCTTCTCCCTCCGAATTAAAGAGGTACATAACATACTTATAACTTACAAGTAGAACTTACATTACTTATTTTACTATATAACTGTAATTACGTATATACTGTGCAACACATTGCTTACAGTTGTGTATGAAACATGTAAATGCATGCAGTTATACACTACATATAGCATTATATTAACCTATAAAATATGCATCACTTGTGTTCGTAACAATAGTGGCACATATTGCCATACACACAGACTGAGTCCAGCCTGCTGTGCGATTCGGCAGAGCACAAAGAAGATTATATAGACTAGTCTGGTGGCAACGGCAACACATTTGTCTATTAACCCCCACAGAAGTATCCGGGAAAGTGGGACGCGGAGAATATTGCCACGCTGTGTCTAGGTCCTTTTAACGTGAAAGTATATACTTTGGTCCTAACAATAGCAACACACCGACATAACAGAACAGCTAAAGAAAAGGAGGAGGGAATTTGCAGTTTTTTCTGCCACATCTCCTCTATACACTAGAGCAACTAGTATTATTAGGTATTTGAAGACCAGAAGTATTTGAAGAGCACAGGAAGACAGGATACTTGTAGGGTATTAAGAGGATGAGGTGCTTTGGCATTACGGAGCTGTTCACATTTACTATAGTATTTATTTACAAAGGAATAGTACTCCATAATAGGAGAGATGTTGCGTTCGTTTTATAGCTTCATTTCCAACTGTAGCTCGTTTTATCTAGCTAGGATGCATGTACATAAACATTTCTCCACTATATAGACTATAGTTGCTACTGTTCTTCATTTATACAATTTATTTTTAATGCTATTGTTACAATTACTTGGCTCGTCGTGTAGTTGCTGAGGAAATTATGACTTTTTCCCTAGACCATGTAACTACATACAGTGTTGAAGTCGCCTGCTGCGAAATGAATTACATATTCTCAACTTCCATTTCAACTCCTCGTCCTTCTCGCTAACTAAATAATTTACGCGGGGTTTAAAAAAATTTCAGGACATCCTTTTTATGTAGAATGAAATGAGATTATTGGGATGTGTCGGAATTTTGCAAAAATTTTAACTTTATACCCATATTTTGCAATAACAAAAAAGGCTGTTCCTGAATGTTTAGTATTGCATTTGTGAGTCCATTTGTACTGGCATAACAGACTGTTAATGTTCAAGAAAAAGTTTCGCTCTGTATATAAACTGACGGGAGAGAACTAGACCAAGAACTTGAGAGCACAAAACTTGAGAGAGCAAGTTTTTAGCAAGACTGGCTTTACCACAGTGTTAACTGTTCGTACTTGTGTGCCGGGAAATGAGAACCTTATGGCAAAATCCGGAATTTTCTACTTCTTGCACACATCCCCTTTAGCCTATAAACGAATATGTATTTCCAGTGATGCAAGAGAACGAGCTGATAATTTATGACCAAAGTATTTTTGGAGCAATTAGCACCCGTCCAAAAAAGACATTAATTATTCTTAGCGCCGTTGCTCTCCCATATATGTACATAATGAATTGAATACTATTGTAAGATATCAGCAATACAAAGTAAAGAAGGCTTCACATATCAAATTACTTTCGTATATACAAACTCGAAATAATAATAAGCGCTGAAAAGGACAGATCTATACGGCCTTAAGGGGGTGTTTAGCCTGGGGAACTGGGTCAAAATAATAGGCACATTCATAGAAGTTGAGAGCAAGTGAAATGACTGATGACAATTTCATTGCAATATCTCCAAGAAAAGGTAATCGTAGAAATATATCTATTCCACATTTACCTACAGCTTTACAGTACCACAAAAGTTATACAAAACTATGAAATTGTATAGTGAACACATTTGTATGTAAGTTATATTGCAATAATTCTTAGTACTTTAATAGCATCCACCACCGTTTGGTATGACACTGCATGATTTAGTATAAGGACTAAGCTGCTCATTGCTCACCGCGGATGATTAAGCAGTGTGAAATAAATTCCAAGTCAGTTTCCAGAATTTTTTATCTCTGCAGTATCCCGGTATGTATATATTATGCAATTTAAGTATGTATATGTGGTGGCGTGTGTTTATCGTAACAGGCGCGTAATTTGTTTTGCTGATGAATTCTCCTTGCTTTTATTTCTTCTCCTTTCACTCTTCTCTAAGTTAATGAACATCACAAGGCATTCTTCCAGTTTCACTCACGCATATCTTGTTTATATGGTCTTTTCAAGAATTATCTTGGTACGTCAAATAATTAACTTTGCTGCTTTCCCTCTTTTTAGTATTTAGTCTCCTAGTCTTCCTTACATCTCTATATCTCTCATGTCTTCCATAAGAAAACGGCACTTTTTCCAAAGGAAAGTTTTTCTGAAAAGTTGTAAAATTACAGACTAGTTCTTCATACATACCTGGGGATTTATGTATAATCCATGAGACATTATTTTCTTACACTAAAATACAAACACTGTAGTGAAGTATTTTTTTAAACTGATAAAGTGTAATTACAAATACACACTACGGGAGTCTAACATGCGGATGTACATATTAAAACAAGATCCAAGTAAAAGTAAAGTAAATATTTACAAAATGCTTTTCATCCCTCAAACTTATTGTCACACTTGAATTTTGACTGCTCGCAATAAATTCTAGTAGCATAGTCTTCAGATGAGTGGATAGGGAGGGATGGATGCATTCTAGACTTAATTAATCTCGTAAGACAGATGGACTAAAACTAAAAGGTGGAGGGAACAAAAGTTACCTACACCAATGAGCAAAAGTTCGTGGAAGATGAACACTATGATTAAATAACAAGTCAACATAATTGTACAGTGAAAGTATATTCCTACTCCTTTGGCCTCACAGTGCCGGTAAAAACAGTCATTATTAAATTCCTTAGGGCATAAGACTCTTTCTTACATTATTATACGGAAGAATGAAGCCCTGTCCTGCTCATTCTGCTGCACACCGCCCTAAAACACGAACAGAACAAGAACAAAGGGATTGTCATTTGGAACTTATTACATCGCTATGCGAAGTTCCTTACTATAAATATATTTGTCTTCTTATTATGGCTAAGCGTGTGGTTGCAACTGCGTAAGGATGTCTACCTATGTACGTTAACATTCCCGTAGAATTCACGTTCCTTACATATGTTACCTTTGAATTTAAACTACATGAACGTTCCGAAAAGGTAATAATTCTTTGTCTCCAGATGATATTTTTAAATTCTACAAACGTACAATCTACATGATGAATTTATAAGTCCCTGGGTTATGGGAAAGTAATGTGATCAGGTTTAACACTTTACATATATACTATACGCATTTATTATGTATATCAGCTTAAGTTCCGGTGACCGCCGAAGATAATGCACTGGTTTCAGATATTTTAATATAATGCGTTGGTTGCACTCAAAACTTTGATAAAGCTGCTCTGCAGTAAATTTAACGTGCTGCTTCCAATTACATTACGAAACAAAATAAGGAGAGACTTGAAATTTTTCATGATTTAAAATGTTTGATTGCACCGGAACAACTTTTTAAATTAGAAAATCCTTGGCTACAAAAGTTCGCGGATGTTACATCCCGTTCCCTTGTGATGCTTTCTGTGTGCTTTTACTCAAGTCTCAAGTTGCACTTTTTATTCTTGAACGTTGAACCCTCAAATGCATCCGGAGTATAGCTTATGAATGATTAATAGGGGAAAATTGAGACAAGCTAAGTTCAACTCCCCTTCACTCTCTGAAATTACCCCTGCAATCTCCTTTTCTCTACCGAAAGTTAATTCAATATTCATTAACTAACACACAGGGAATCAATTACGACTGTAGATTCAGTACTTGTCAGTCCCAATGATCATTGTCATTGTAAAGTTTGTGGTTCTGCTCGTGTTGTTCTATTTGCTACTACATACACGATTACCTTCTGGTAACAAACTTCAATTCCTAGAGTATATAGCACCAGTGTGCACTGCAATCACATTAGAATTCACCACACAAGCTGATTTTTTATCTTCGAATTTAAACTTGCAGAAGGCTTGCTAGGGACTTTCTCTGTGGAGGAAATCTTAAAAATACAAACATAAACACATTTCTAGATTCTTCAGCAGCAAAAGCTGCTGATGATCTGAGGAATGGTTCTGGAAGAATGAAATTATCATTATGTTCTATATCTAGTGTAGCTGTAGTTTATATGAAAAACCATTTTGGTACATTATAACAACTACGAACAAACCAATAGCGCTACAGCTATACTTAAATATATCTATATTTTTAATACAAGGAACTACATGGTAGATATACTCTGCTTAAAAATGTATGTAATAACAGCAAATGGTAGATACACTCTACTTAAATATGTGTGCTACAACAAAATGTTGCTATAAATGCTATGTTACTATAGAAATGAAGCAAATGTGCAGGATTTTATTCTAAGCACGTCGGTTTTGATGTAGCCACTTGGTTTCTTCCGAAGAATTGCTGATTTAATTTAATGCCATCCTTTGTTCTTCAAGATTACTTTGTGTGACCGACACATTCACACACATATATACACACGCACTCCTCCTTTGAAACAGCAAGCTTCTGGATGTTCATCCGAAAAGACAAAAGGAGCAGCGCAGAATTCCTGTACAGAAACAAGCTTTACGGTTTGAATTAATGAAGCTCATGATCAGATTCCTTCATTTTTCTTTGAAACCGTAGTTTCTCTATGTCGACTGTCACTTTACCAGTATCTTGCATACTATAAACACACTGTATTATATCTATAGGCAAGAATGGGGAACTGTTAAAGTGATAAAATCTTTCAGTATAGAACATGAACTGCTGTCTAAGACATGATATCTTTTACTTTTCTGGAGCAGTAGCAGCACGCAAGTGAGAAAGACTACTTGAGACAGGAGAGTTGAGTGGGTTAAACCCATTCACAAGTGCTACTCTCCAGAACTTCGCTCCTTGGTTTTCAATTAGCTTGTTACAAACTTGTAGTAGTATAACCTGTATTTGTCAGAGAGAAATTGTGATATTTTTGCAAATGTAACAGTAACGTTAGCTATAAATTTAGTCAGTACTAATACATATGAAATGTTGTTTGTTTTGTATACACGATACATAGAGCATAGACTCTACGTCTATAATCTCTATCTCTATCATGTCATTTCTAATATAATACTGATGACGGTGAAAGCGGTTGTAGAAAGACACGGCACAGTTGTTGAAAAGGAAAAAAAGAAAGGAGGTGAAGATGTGAGGCGAGACGGTTGGTATTTTCACGGTTAAGTTAATTTGGCAAGCATTGATCATACTGGTAGTCTTCTATAGTCTTGGGCCTGTTTGATGCTGATAAATTGATTGCATTGAATCGGCAAAATCTGTAGGGGATTCTTCCAAGTTTCAATTTCTCATTTCTTCATCTTTCTCTTTCCACACCCGATGATTCCTATTGTGTCTTCCCATTACATTCATCAAAAGCTTTTGAAACAGAGGAACAACTCCAAGGGAGAGAAAGGGGGTGAGGGTATCAAAAGCTCTGGGTATGCAGTTATACAATAGGTATACTTTCTGGATTGAGAACCTTTTGGGAAAATGCACGGTGAGGGAGTCAGTCAAAAGTGTTTTGGTTATAACCTACAAGGTTGCCGTATATGTAATATATTTACGAAACTTTGCTAAAAGTGTTACATAAGCAAGGTTCTTGTTACCCAAGCACAGCTGGTCCTCTTATTATTGCTGGCGAAAAACTGGCACATGAAGATGGAAATGGGCTGTTATTGTAGTATATACGGTATATGGGTATTTAATGCGGTATGTGCACAGGTTCTTAATGGTGGAATAATATAATATATAGGCTCATAGTATAGTATAAATCTACCTCTAATACATATTTTCTTAATGATGCATATATGATTTTAGTACTTTATATGTGTGTTCTCTCACCATTGCACATTTGTTCTTATTGTATTATACATGTATTTTATTATGTACATATATGATTTTGTAATGTCACATATGTATCCATGGGTTTTCATGTAGCATTTGGACATACGTTCTTAATGTGGTCTACATGCTGGTTCTTAATGCAGTCTACATACGAAGTCGTAATGGAATAGACCCTTATTAGTATATGAGCAGTTATTAGTTGGGAGTGAAAAGCGGGTAAAAACGGTTGGTTCATAAAGTGGCATAATTAAAAGGGTGAGCTCACCTTACTTACTGTCACAACCAGATTTTCGAGATCAACTTTTTCCCTCAGCAAATCTTTCGGTTCAGTACAGAAGGAGCACTTTCCCTGGTCGTAGAAGTAGTAAGTAATACTACACTGTGAGTACATGAGTACAAAGCAAATAGCAGACATACTGTGACTGAACATGAATATGAATTAAATATACTTATATACAACATACATACTTTTTAATGTATGCACGGAGTGCAATGGAGAAGGACCAGGAAGGAAGAAAATACCGGATTTTGATGAGGTATCTATTGTAAAGATATGGAGTACTAGGAGAGAGTGAGTAAATCTTTCGGTTGAGATCATCCATCAAAAGTTATTCATATCAAATGGTCTTCCCTCGATTATCATCTCACTCCCGCGGATCTGCCCTTCGATGTCTAAGCATATAATATTCATACACTGACGTCCTAAGGGGCGACTCGACCTGCTTAGAGCTTATACTTATTCTTCTGCTCACCCTATACCTTGAAGTGGAAAATTCTCCTCTCGTATTACATTCATCGTGTATTTTGTGGTGAAGCTTAAAATGTTAGTTCGACTCTGATTCCCATATATTCCTCGCACGAGCCATTTTCCCGATTGACATGCGAACACACAATGCATGGCGTATCATGTCCATTAGTTTATGCGATCCTGAGTAGTCTTGACTGCTGCAACATACTTCTACGAAATCGGATTCATACTCCCGCATGATTTCGGAGGAAATCTGGAGGAAATTGCATATGAAATGTTAATTTAAATGCATGAAAATATATACGTGTATGTAAGTGTTATGTTATATTCAAAAGTTTGAAAATCTTGTTAAACGTAATAACCACCGATTGAACTTCCAAAATTACTTTTGGAGATAAATATCTTTTGTTGTTTGTGTATGGTATATGGTTATACGTACGTCACGTTTAAATTCATCTCGATACTTATATAAGTTATGCTATAACAAAATATACACATTGTAAGCAGTAAGAATTATTATAAAATACATGCAGCTTATTATATGTATAAATATAAGTACTTACGCCATCATCGATTTGTCAGCTCATATTTATTTTAGCTTTATGTAAAAAAATGAAAAGAATGATAAGATTTTTCCAGCTCTTCTCCTCGCTCCACTAATACAACTTCCACTATATAGAGTGAGTAGACAAAGAGATTTTTTTCTTATTAGGCGAAACTTCAGTTATGAATGGGAGCAAAGAAAATAAAAAAGTAATCATAATGCAAATTCCAGAGGAGTTTTATCTTTAAAAGATTTATGTTACTATATGAAAATATCTGCAGTAGTTAGGAGTTGACGTTATTGAATATACAGTAGCCTTCCTTAGATCTGGCAGTCTGTTGTTTGTGTTTTTACGTCTTTAAAAGCGTACCCAGGCTCCAGACTTTGAAAGGGAACGATGTTTTAAAGGAGCTAACAACAACAGTTTGAACTGCTGATCGGGACGACGCGGCTTTGATATTAAACTTTTTCTTTCTTTGTAAAGTCGTGACATAGAAAGTTCAAGATGGTCCTGCTTTTTTAAACATAAAAGTAGCTGCTGAGACATGGCATTGCATATCTTCACAGACTGATTCGATATCTTACAGAATATTAATGATCCTGTCAAGTACAAACCACAGTCATCTTGCTTTTCACTTTTCCAATGAACCACCGCACCATCAGGCCACAGAAGGGCCTACGTGTATACCAACTTTGGGGGTTAAGATCGGTATAACTGCATATCAGCATAGTCTTTACATACACTACAATGCTCAATTTTGGAAACTTTTTAGATCCGCCAAGACTCCAGCGTACTTAAACGAGTCTCTCAGTTGTGGTACACATATGGAAATTTGCATCCCACTAGGGATTAAAAATTTTCCGGGCTTTCAGCACCGCTTTCTGCTGAAAAGTATGCGGATAAAAATTACTGTGTGTATGGGAAAGTTTACAGTTTCACTCTTCTTTTTCTCCTGGCACTGGCAGTATATTTATGCAAATTATGTATGACACTGTCATTACTTACGAATCTTATATTTGAACATACATACAATATGTGCACTAGCTAAAATAACAAATGAGCAATACATATAAGCATATATAGCATCAAATTACATACTTATATATAGCACTCACTTCATTGGCACTGCCCCCGAAAGAACTAATTTGGAATATACTCACTGTTGTAGTGTATTTTCTTAAGGAGGAGAAAATTAATGAAAAGCATTTCTCCTTCCTTAACTCGGACCAACTGAACTAGTATAGTAGTCTGTGTGACAATGGGTTTTGCTAATGGATCCTCTGGCATGTTAATGGCATGGACATGTTTAATGATAATGAGTTGGAAGGAGGCGGAAGGGACAACAATGCCAGGGTGATTTATGAAGTTGCGAAAAACGCTGGAGGAAACGTCCGGATGGATGCGCTAAGATTAAGATTATGTACACATATACATATACAATATTTATTTGTGTATATAAATAACTGCAAACTAATAATAATATGAATGCTCCGGATAAAGGTCTTGTCGCTACAAACTTTATATTCCTATATACACTTTCCTGTATCTTCTTTCATCTCCAGCAACATCAGCAAACATCCTCACCTAGTCACCTGTCTCCTTCCTAATCTGCTAATCCACTATTCTCCGCCTTGATTAAATACCTCATCGTTCCCGTACGCATTTACCTGCGGGTACATTTACAGCAGGATGAAGTGATTAAATAACGACGACCCGAGCGCTTGCTACTTTCTCTTAGTTCAATCCCAAGAATACTACCAGCAGCTACTTACTACATAGCATATGTAATTATATTATACAAAAATATCTTCACAAAAACTAAGTAAGTACTATTAGTAATTTGTGTACAATAATAAATCAGTACTGATGAATGTTTAAAATAGCCATTTATTATTACAAGAGTAAAGAGTTCGTATAATTCCGATAATAATAATAAATTATTATTATCGGAAGTTGAAGAATTGTATCTAAGATATATTTGTTGAAATTATATGTCATTATTTAAATAAAATCACTAAAAGTAACATAAACCTAACTAATTAAATCCCTAATAATATTTATTTATATAATTGTTAATTAGTTTGTAAAATCAATAAATAAATTCTTCTTTCTCGTGAATAGTGAAATCATTGACAGAAAGAAAAACAGGGCTTTGACAACCTTACTGTTTTGTTGTTATTGTTGTGCTTAGCATATATAGCAGAGTAATCATTTTTGTATCAAATGTAGAAAGTAATTATTAAAATCCTAATTTTAATTTAGTAAAAACGTTTTTCATGAGAGCACCAGCCGAAATCACAAAAAAATGTGAGCTCAACAAAGGAATCAGTAAAGTAAACAAATGGCAAAACCACGTGTGTCCTCTCCCGCTTTCACGTTCAAGAGCGCAAAAACACAAGGTTTTGTGAGTTTTGTCATTTTGCATTTGTAATAATTCCACGAAGATGCCGTGCATATTGCATATTGTGTTGGGGTGTATATTATGTACGACGTAAGTAAATAATAACGAGCACAAAAATAGCAAATTAGTTTTGGAAATCCTGAAACAGATTGTAAAACTAGCTTAAATCATCATGATTAAAAGCATTTAATACGCATTTATAACCACGACACTAGTGCAATTAATTGTAATATTACGTGTCATTATTACGATTTCCTTACAGCCAAGAATTATGTTTAGTCCTGGCGATTCTACTTGTGGAATCAGTGGCTTATTGCGCTTTCATGACTTTGTGTGGTGTCATTGTAATATTTTTAGTACTATTGTTAATAGTAGTTTAGTATTAGCCTTTCCCAATAGTATTATTATTACTGATTTGATCTTTCGTGCTTTCAGCTTTAAAACCTTGATTTGCTAGTGTGATTATTATCACAGATATCAGATTACGAGTACAACATATAAGGGATCACAACAGTTTCAAAAATAATAATTAATAATAGCATGGAACTTACAACGGGCTTTGACCTTTCAAAATGTGCAAACTGTGGAGCAGCTTTACTAGGTCAAACAAGCGTTCGATGCATTAATACAATGAGTAGATTCCAAGGGGCGGAGAGCAACAATGCAAGTCACCAGTACTATATTCCGGGTAATTCACGGGTTTTTTCTGAGACCATGACCGTTTATGAAGCTCTGGACAGCGTGTTTCGTTTGAAACCCCGAGCTCCGATGCTGAATGGAGATGTGAAGAAGAAACTGTCCGTTTGTATAATTTGCTCCTTGGTACTTCATGACTTGCTCCGAAGTTACAGTGAGTTCAGTGCGCTTCGCAAATCTTCCGCTTTTATTTCTGCGGTTTTGGATGTTGATTTGAGGGGGCGAAGGGGAGACAATGGAAGGATGAATAAGGTAAATAGTATAATTTGTATTTAAAATGTTTGTTTTGTTTATCTGCGATTGTCGAGATTATTTTTGTTGAAATACTACATGATGAAATGCATATGTTATATGAATGAGTTCAGTAGTTTAAATTTTTTTGGTCTTTAGAATAGACACCGCGATGTCAGACATAGTAACAGTCCGGGCAGCAGCAATGTGATTCCCTTAGAAGACATAAAAGAAGAAGTAGAAGAAGATGATGTGTTAGCATCAACATTGGGTACAAGGGCTTTATGCTTAGACAGCCCTTATATTGAAAATGTTGTTGGACGGAGAGCAGTGAGCCCGGAGTCGAAAAGTTCGCGGACGAAAACTGTGGAAACTTCGAAGAGGAAGAAACTAGTTCGAGGCAGAACAGCTCCAAGGAAAAGGACAGCAGCGAGTCGAGAAAACCGACAAGCACCTATCAGGAAAGTCGGGAAAAGAGTTGGAATCTCTCCAAAAGCGACACTCTCCCGTATGGATAATGTCACTTCCACGGGTACCTATTCCTCATACATTGATAACAATCGTTATGCTAATCTTTTTCAGCAAAGATCATATTTTTCTCCTAACTTCCCCAGAGCAACAACCAGAACGGACGGAGATCCTGGGAGAAATAAGCGTTCCGAAGAATCTCAATACACCCAGTAAAGGAAAACGTAAGAGTAGGAGCCAAAAGAAGCCAACGATACGACAGCCAAAAAGTAAGCATATGGGTATGAACTCTGATGTTATATATTTTTATCATATGAACTTGGTAGTATGCCGGTGTAGAATAATATCGCCGACTGTATAGGACACAGCGGCTTTTGACATTTGTAAAACTTGTGTGCTATGTAATCATTAATACCACACAATTAATCAGGTTACTTTCATTTTTTTCCATATCTTTTACAGGTCTTGAATGTGACAAATGTCAAAAACCTTTTGTGAATACAAGGAATATCAAGTTACACAAGTTAGGAGTACACGAAGTGGCTTTTGAATGTTCTCTATGTACAATATGCTTCACTGAAAATTCGCTCAAACGTCATTACAACGAGTATCATGATGGGAGGCAAGTTGTTCGTTTCTCTTGTGGCAGTTGTAACTACATCACACATCGTTCATCTAATATCAAGGCTCACATATCCCGTGTTCATACTGATGAGGAAGTTGTCATCAGGACTGAAGCTAACATTTAGCTTATCTATTCAAGACTTTTTTCTATTTTGTTGCAACTGATGTCTTTAGTAACGTGTTCCCAGTTGGGGTGATTTAGTATAAGTATATAACAATTTTTAAGGTCTCTGCTCACCCCTTTAGGTAAATTATTTGTGTATTGTTAAACAATGTTTGTGATTAGTTAATTAATACAAATAAGTATAGGTACATATTCATTTGTCAAAAGAACGTAAGTCGTGTATCGACGTTAATGGTGAAGCATAATACGAAGAGCAATCGGATGTTTGCTTTTGTAGGACTACTGATACCTGTAAATAATTTATTAATGTTATTTTCAGTTTTTAGCTAATTTTATCATTTTTGTTCTAAATTTGGTCTTACCCTATTCAAATACGATTCGTACTTGGTTGTACAGGTGATGTTAACCTTGCCTATGACGGTTTCCTGAAGTGGTAGCATGGCAATAATTTAATTTTTTGTTTAGTTCAGAACTTAGTTATGTAGCGTTAGTTTATAGAAGTTTTGATTAAAATAAGTAACGATCTTAACCTGTTGTAATTTATGTGTCCCTCGAACGTTTTCAATCTTGAGTTTGTCCGTAATTATTGCTTGAAATTGGCTTAAGTGACCGTTTAGTAAGTGCATAGTAGAAGCTTCATAACTGTTAGAGTAGCTACTCTGCAGATTTGATCCAATATAATACTTATCATTCATTTTAATGACCCGTCCGTCCTGAGTCTTGGCCTGTAAATGATGCAGAAAATTCTCAAGTTGTTTATTACTTTGGCTCTCATTAGAATCCACCGGATGGTTGGAATAGAGTCTGAAAGTTTGGTACTTCTGTATTTTATTATGCCATAACAGCGTAGCAAAATAAAGATTTTCCACTGGCACAACTTCAGAAGGTTCTAGTAGTTCTGCGTCTGAAGAAAAAAATCCTTCCAATGGAATTTGGTCAATATCGTAAGAATAGAAGGAACATTTCCGCCTCACAAGGTTGACACAATAACCCACGATTTTCCCATTACTTGAGGCTGTTCCAATTACCAACGAACTATCAGCTACAAGTGATTCCGGCTCGGCTGCTCGTGTGTTTTTATATCGATTCAGTACAGTAACGCTTGGACATTCGCTAAGGGTAGCAAACGAAGCCGATGGGTACATTCTTTCATACCCTGAATCATGTTCATCTGATGTTTCTACATAGTGTAAGTTGGGTTGCCTGATGGGATTCGTAGATATTATTGCGTTTGTATTGCTATACGCTTCCACCCTTTCACTTTGTTGTCTTAATGTGTGAAAATTATTGGGGGATTGAAACCTCTTCATAATTTCTTCGCCATAATATAAGGATTCAACTGGCGACAAGGGCTTATTGATCTTCGATGACTGCAGTTGCCGTACTACTGCTTTCTGGGGTAGCAAGGTTTCTTCTTCTGGACTGGTTAGCGAAACTTGCGTGTAGTTCGGTAGATTTGAAGATTGTACTGGTGAAATTGTTTCGGATCCGGACTTTTCCTCTAAATCCTTTGAACCAGCAAGTTGTTTTGTAGTACTCTTATTAGTGGGGGGGAAATCTTTTTGGAGCCTAGCTTGCCTTTCTTCTTCGCTAGGTGGTGAATCACAAAAAGCCAGCTGGCCGAACTTGAACAGTATGAAAATTAGGTAAAGTAACGCGAAGGCGAGAGCAATTAAAGCAGTCAGTGTCAAGATTTCCATGGCTTCTTATTGATGGTACAAAAATAACTTATTAATAGTTATAAAATAAGAAGACAAAATTAATTTACAAAATATGAACCCCATATAATTTTCTTTAAATCAGTCACTGTGTGAAGTTTGTCAGACGTGGCACAGTAAAGTATAAAGAATGAAGCTGTCAATTTGTACGAAAGGGAACATAAACTGCAGTATTGACAGTAGGTGGTGTACATTAGTGTCATGTCGACACGATGAGGTGTACCATGTGTCACCTCCAAACAGGCGTGTTGTCAACATTACAAATTGTATTGTTCTCGTGTCAAGTTATTGATGCTGGTGATAAGCCAATGCACTGGTTTTGTTTTACGTTTTTGTTTACAGTTGTCAGCATATATGTTCACAGATTCAACATGTTACCTGGTTCAGTAAGCTTGAAAAACCTGGATGAAGCATCCCCGTAGTGCAAATAGTACTTAAAACGTACACTGCTCATAGTGCTCATGTATTCTATACGGTGTGCGCAATTACAATTTCGACGAAAAATTATTTGGGCACACATCATGTACATACCCACAAGATCATCACTACACATTACGCCCACCAATATGCTATTGACCATTAAACCTATCTCTTACGGATGTAATGGCATAGGTAATGCTGGCAGTAGGTCACGGAAGCAGTTCTCGCATTTTGATGTTGATATCAGTGTAGTGTTTACCCATGTAGAGCTAATTGTTTACTTCCATAAAGCTTGCCACCGACATAAGCAAAAAGCCTATGTTTGAGCATCAAAAACCATATTTAATGGGAGTGTAAACAAATTTTAGGCTGTGAGTTTGTTCTGTGTTTTAGCAATAACCATTGGAAAGTTATCACTTATGCTCTACTGTTGTTAAATATTCTTGTTAAGGATGAAAATTGTTCATAGGTATGTATTCCCAAATAAATAAATACGATTCAGAAATACTATACATTTAGTCTCATCGCGGGTTGAGACTGCGGAAGGTTGCCATTTTCCGTGACAAAATAAGCGAGATGACATTACTTAGCAGCTTATCGTCGGACAGGCCATAACATTTGAATAAAATTGCAATTTCCAGACCAGCATCACCCTTGCTACACAATGTGGCAGCTATTTGCAAATAAACTGTGTAGTATCAACCGACACACCATAGTGTACTACACTACTTGTAACTCCCGTCCCGTCTCGCACTCAAAACTTCTTCATATGTATATGTATGCTATGTGATCACTGCTTCATTCTACGCGGTCTCCCCACAGATAATAAGTACCTACAACCTACTCACAGCAGGATCTACTATAGAAGGGATTCTTTCTAATATTGACTTCCCTAGCAGTATGTAATACTTTTATCACATACCCTGGCGTTTAAATAGACAGACACTGAAAAGGGAAAGGAGAGTGAATATCACCCGGATATCATGCCCATTGGCAGGATTTTAAATGAAATGAATTCATAGTCGAAGCATGAATTTTATCTTGGTGATGAGGTTCAGTTTTCTCTATTCCAGGATTTTATTTTATTTGTACTTAAAAGTTTCCTCTCTTCGTTCAAATTCTATACTTGACTTTCTTGTTTATCTTTGTGCATGTACACATAATGTTACCTATAGCACCTTTTGTGCATACATATATAAGTATTATGGGTGCCATATTTATCCTCCTAACATTCCAGAATATATACTTGTTCAAGCAGCTGCCGTCGAAATTAAATGGGTACGGAAGAACGTTTGCTACTTCTCTTTCCTCTGTTAATCGTATACATAATTTCTCCTATGTATTTTACTACGCTTATGGTTTTAGTGAACTTCCTTAGGCACATATAGTTTATAATTCTTTCGGCAAACCCCGACCATATACTTGTAGTATAATATGTACAGTTCCATACTTTCACTATAGTCCCCAGTACAATTTCAGTAGTCCATAGTTCATAAAATAGTCGGTGTAATAATAGTCCAACTCTTCTGGAATGTCCCGTTAAAAGAGCAATGTTGGTTTAAACTCCTGGGGTATGAACATGGCCCCAGAGCGAATAAATTTGCTTTTAGATATAAAATAAATTTCAGTCTCGGACTGTATAAGTAACTTACTTATACAAGCATGTGGATGACGAGCACAACTGCGGGCAAAAATCTATCAAAGCAGCAGCAGCTCTAGTAACTATATAGACATAATAATTTCTGCCCGGATAACAACTTCCGGCATGATAGCGTGTATAGTGAACTATCAATGTAAATACAAATTACAGGGTACACATCAATATTAAGAATATTTTAGCAATATTTTAGGAATGCAAAGTGGAGTATTGTGAGAGCTGAATTAATTTTGTTGCTTTTAAAGTATCTTGCGAATATTTTCCTAAAAGTCTTCTGCTCGAACTAGCTATGTAATAAATAAGCCTTAAATCTCGTGTACGTATTAGCCTTGAGATAGTTTCATTAATATAGTCAAATATTATTATTATTACTTGATGATAAAATATGGAAAAATACAAATGGTTTGCTCAAATTTTCCTGGCGCCTTCGGCATTTTCCATTGTTACATACAAAAGTATACTTATAATGTCTGTATAACATTATAGTATAAGTACATAAGTACATGAAATCATTGTTGAAGGAGGTATGGAGTATAAGTGTATACTTCCACAGTAAAGCGTTATGGCTCATCAATCGTGAAGCAAACAATGTAGTTGTATAGATATAGATATACACTTCATATAGATACATGAGAAAGTCCAGGGAAGTATCAAGTTAAAAAAGACGATTGAAGGACGTCGGAATGGTGGTAAAGCCCCCTTCGCTCCTACACATTTATATTTGCAGTAAAAGGAACCGGAAAATAAACTCGCAGGTTTTATTTGCAATTTGCATATTAAAGTTGTGTGATCGAGAGAGAAATACTGTTCTATTCCACTCGTTTGTAGGATCGTGGTCTCCTATGTTTAGAAGTGTCTCTTATATTTTGTTGACAATATATAGCCGAATATAATGGTACTATTATTTACTTATATAGCTATGCATGGCGACTCATCTGTGAGTCCGCACTTCTGTTGTAAGTAGATACAATGAGAGTCAGATAGTTAGGTTTCACCGAAAAGCGGATCTACAGTGCTTGAAACATGTGTAGAGATAGGGAAATATTGTAGTTCCTCCATTCCCATTGGTTTTTCTCGGGAATAATAAAAGAGTCCCCAATTGTAATGTTTTGCATTTGAGTCATCGCCACTTTTCATTTCAAATGGCAAACATTTACTTTTATTTGATTTATCTTATGCGATTCTCTTCTTATCTACTCTCTCAATTCCCATGTTTATTTTTCAAAACTTTACAAACTTGTAAATGCTCTTGTAGTATGACTCTAGTGTAATGAAGATGATGGGCAGTGATAAGAATTTCTCTGTCCTTGATGCGCTTTTTTACAATAATTAATACTTTTTTCTTTAAAAATCTCTGACATTTATATATGTATAACACCAGTTACTACAGATAAGTATAAAGTTACAGCCCTGACACGCAAGGATTTTGTCCGTTATCTTTCTTCCGTGAAAACTTGTTATCCGAACTTGTAGAAAGTCTTATACTGTGTTATCCTCTGCGTGTTACTAAAAAATCCGGTATTGCAAAAATCGGGTCAATTATTTAGAAAAGAGTAAGTTTTGTGGAATAGTTGGGAAAATATCCGTTATCATCATTTGGAGAGAGAGAGAGAAAAACCACGTCGCTATCTCCGCCTGTCGTTTATAGTTTTCAAGTGGTAAAGGAAGAAAGGCATGAGAAGATGGGTGTGTATAGAAATGAGAATAGCTGTGAAAGGAGAGTTTGAGGGAGAGAAACGAGAGAAAGAGGAAAAGATAGATAAAGGATGTGTTTGTAAAGTGCCGAAGAAAAAGTTGTAGATTGTTGGAGGAAAGGGGGAACCGGCTAAATGTCATATCATGTCATCATAAAGAAAGACGCTTTTCTTTATGTTCTTCCGGTCCTGGCAACGGCACTCATGCTTAACATTTTTGCTGTGAGAAAAAGCTTGCTTTTTGTACTTTTCCGTTTTAGTAGTACATGTTTCTCTGGATATGAAATGTTTCTTGTTTGCTTCAACATAGTTGTTCGAATATAAATGTAAGTACCTAGGTATATGTATTTACCTACTGTATATACATGAAGATCCTTATTGATCTGTATTAGCGGTTGATGGTAAACCTAAAAAGTACAAACATAACGTCTACGTGCTCTATGAAACAAACCATGAGCATGAACGCGATTATATAGTAGTGGCATTCAAAAACTATAACGGACATTTCCCCGCTTCCAAATAACAGCCGTGTCGTTACATGGCTTTCAATTGCTGTTATGTAAATAAATCCCATAATGATGCTGCTCTACGAGGATTTCCTCAAGACTTTTACGCTTCTCCACGAAAATAATAAGTGTCTCTTTATGACTTCGAATTTATATTCTAGTGTCTTACCCTCTGGCCATAGGGTTATGTTATTGATTTCAAAGCCTTGTAATGTGTTAGATCTCGTGTACATGAGAAAACTGGAGCGGTTTAAATAAAATGTATTTTATTGCTTTCAACCCCGATGGGTTGACAGTAATAAAAATAAAGATAATGATAAGTGTAGTGTATGCTAATAAAATACAGAAAGTGTAGCTGGAGTGACACGAAATAAGAGTTAATTAAAATAGTAACAGAAATATTATAATCGCTATTTTTTCTAAATTCCAGGCGTAACAGGCGTTCAGATCAACAAGCTAGAGGTTCCGTCAGTAGTCAAGAATGGGACGGACGAGTTAATCATTCTGGACTGTGACTACAGTTTTTACAATGAAACTGAGTACAATGGGCTGGTTGTCAAATGGTTCTTCAATGGGAGCAGTAACCAGGTGTATCAGTGGATTCCCCCTAATAAACCACAAGGCTTTGGGATTCTCGGTGGTCGACTGGATCTGACCTACAAGGCTTCTAATGATTCTTACAAAATGTACCGGGCTTTGAAGATCTTACAACCTTCTGTGGAACTTACTGGAGACTACATGTGTCGGGTGTCTACTTTTGCAGGCGAGGATTACAAGTATGCCCCAATGCTAGTTTATGGTGAGTTCATTTTTTTACTTGTTGTTGGGGTTCTTCTGTCTATTTCTTCCACTTGCATATTTAGTATATGAAGTGTACAGTACGTCTTTAGCCCTCTATTTACTCCTTTCACTGGCTCCCAGTTCCTTCAGAGAAATGCATTACCATCTAGGATATTCCACTTCTTTCCCCCTATTTCTCAAGTGCATTTCAAGGGTTTGGCAGTTAACATGAAAAGGAGGAACTGTTGACAACTGAGAGGGCTTTTCCTTTTTTGTATCTTTTCTGATGGCTGGATGAATGTAATGTACATATTATACTAGATGTACGTACCTTCACATTCATATCTTCAACTTTTCCCTTCAGCTTTATTCCAGACCAGTTTTTAAGTCACGCCAATAGTGCAGTTTCGTGCATGACTTTTGGTTTCGTTTCGTGACATTTTGAAGTGGATTCGTTTGCATATGGGTAGGATATGCCGATTTGTAAAGAACCATGAATTTCTTGCGGTACTTAAGTTCATAAATGGGTAGCTTGCGGGGAGACTACTACATTCAATACGCTTACTTAAGTTGCTATACATTCGTTGAAATAATCTGATTTAACTAGCAAGAGTGTAGCCGTATGAACTATTTTTATGCAGCTCCAGATTCTTAGTCGTCACATGGCACTTTGAATTTTTAATAAAAATCCAAATTTATAAAATTATATTATCAATTATGCTGCAGTTAGTATATCTGTATACATCTAATTGGAGAATTGAGTATATTACTTTCTGGAACATATACATACACACACATTTTACATAATTATATTATTACGAGGTAAGGGTAGAGTAATATTAGACTAAATTAAAATATCATAAAAGGGTATCAACTACATTTTTTGTTAAAATCGTTCTTGTTTTTACTCAAAACAGTATGCTATATGTATTCAATTAGTAACATTCAACCACTTGTTGGTTGTATTTAATTAATTTCTCTAATGTGAGTAGGGCAGCTAAAGATTCAAAATATTGTTCCAATGAGAATGTTTTTGTCATAATCAAATTTTGTATTCACGAACTATCGGAATTCTTCCATAAGCGCTTTCATTCGTACAAACGCCTAATTTTATGTATTTCTACATCCTTTGATCTCTATTTGAGCTTGAGGTTGCTGAGGTGTGCAAGGGGCCAAAGGGAGAAATCGGCATTAAACTCTTTGTGGACTTTTGGCGGAAGAGAGATAGGGAAGGAAGTGATGTTCTTTATTAAATCAGGGCAATATCAGGACACGATCCGAAAAATGTGAGAGGAATCTCTAAAGAAGTCGCAATGTCTAAGTAAATTTGGAGATTTGTTCTAAAACCCGGGAGGTAGCCGAGGGGAACCTTTAATAATCATTCAGGTTGACTTAATGTTGGAGGATTACCTAAATTTACTATCTACTATAGCAGTTACATACGATTCCAAACAATCACCTGGATTTAGATGAAAACCTATAAGCCCCCACGTGGGGTGGGATGTCTCTGTCCGAGAATTGGCTTTAAGGGAAATTTCCTAAAAGTGACTCCAATTGCGTCCGGTGTCGGTTTTCGGACTAGAAAGCATCGCTTGTATACTCTATAGAAATTTTTCAACCCTCGACCTTAGACGCACTTCCGTTCACTCGGTTGTATTTCAATTTTATTTAAGCGTATCCTAAACATGGAGTTGCAAGCAAAACTATGAACGTGTGTAATCTGAAGTTCTGAAACAGAAAATCCTTTTGCAGTTTGGACGCACTAATAGTATTGTCTGCGAAAGCAACTATAGGTATATACTTTATCACTATGAATAGGATGAAAAATTTGCTATACCAATAAGACAGAATACTCTCCAGCACTCCATATTTCATTGTGCTGACATTCACGGCGGATAATTTAATCCGAAAACCGGGGAAGCCACATCATAAGTTTTCATGGGGGAAACTCAACTAGTCGAGAGTTCTATGTAATGTAATCAGGAGTGAAATGGCTTTCCCCTTTGCTGTGCCTTATAGCTATACATATAAAAACGAAAACAATACTGCTGTGTGTACCGCATCCTTTTTTTATTTTGGGATTCCTTTACACCTTCCTTATATCGCCGCTTCTTTAGGGTACATACTGTTCAAACTTACAGCAACGTGGTTCTGGCTTCATGAAGAGCAATATAAGGGGTTAATAAGATAAAAATACATGGAGGAGGAAAGAGAGAGGTGATGGGAGAAGTCCACAGGGGCAGTACTGAAGGAATACTTGTGGTCACTTTCGGGTCGCTTGGGAGGAATCTGGAGTCAATTGTTGTTACAGCCGGAGTGGCATAAGCGAAGAAAATATGTTGATTTCGCAGCTCTTCGTGCAACATCTTGACAATGATCTTCTTGTACGTACATTTTAGGCCTTAAACAAGCACACATGTATACATAGTCATGGAGTACAAGATCAAGAGAAATTCTCAAGAGTTTTTATCTCTCTCTATTGTTTCCTTTCTCTTCTGTGTCTGTTTCCATTTCGTCAGTATTTCTTCTAACACTCCACACGCGTAAGAAAAGAAAAAGAACTTTTCCATCGCCCAAATTTCATTTCATATATAAGTAGCAATTGTGTATACAACAGTCGTGGTGTATAGTATTTTGTTGAAATGAAGCTAGAATATTGCAATACAACTTTGGTAGTAGGATACACAATACAGTAAGCTTATTCTCTCCAGCGTCTTGTCTCCTTGAAAATGTTGAATTCACATTTATTTCTGCTCCAGACATTTCAACGGATCACGTACTGTCGATTGTAAGGAGAGAATTGTAAGTTTCGTCGTTGGCGGTGTATATGTACGTAGTATAGTTGTATTGGGAAGGGAAAATTTTGTTCTTGTTGGAAGTCATAAAAAATGTGTAGGAAATTGTAAGATTTTTTATATGAAACTAAAACACCTACAAAATGTTTGTGTGGGAGTGAAAGGATACACACATAATATATTGTGTACATGTAGGTATATACTTGTACTGTGTAAGAAAGTTGCAATTTTTTTCTAAATTTAGTTGTTGCACGTGCCCGTCATCATGTTAGTATGGAGGCTGTTCCATTTCACACAATATAGACCACGGCAATTAGTGTGCGAATGTGGATTACTGAAACGAGTACTTATCCTTTGCAGGAAAAAATTTTTGTTTTTTTCGTCCTCCTGCTATGGAACTTCGTTGTCTTGAATCTTCTCAGTAACGGCAGGAGGAAGGAAAAAGGCAAGAAACAAAAGGGATAGTTCTTTATATCTTACAGAAGGGTTGAAAGACAATGAGGGAAGTAAAGCTGAAATGATGGCTTAATGGTGCGATTGGCATTAATGCTTATATTCTGTCCAAAGAGTAAAAGATAATATCTTGTATGCCCTGACGGGTAGCGTAAACTAGATGACTGTACCAAGATATGTATTAATTATTATTATAATATGGTACAGAGAGGCAACTTTTACTACACGAGTAAAGAAAAGGAGAGTAATTTTCTCTCACGGATGAGAAACAAAAGTTGAAATGGCAAAGTTGTCTGCCTGACTTCGTCTTTTTTGGCTGATTCTTGTTGAATGGAAACTGCTTTGTCTGATTCCGGTCCAATGTTCTGTCAATCAAGTTCTATTTGGGTTTATTGTTCCTTATGCATTGTGGACGGGCAAGTCTTTCTTTGTTCGCAGTCAAGCGAAGTCATTTAGGCAATGCCCAAGTTAAAGGTACGGGGTGGGAAGCAATGGTGTAAGTCCGGAGTTTTCTATTTTGTTATTAGAACGCTCGCCGGGCTCGCCCTCCATATGCGTACACGCAATATACATACTTATACTACAATACAATATGTCAGGGCCGGGCGTCCTGACCAGTCCACAAAGAATTTTCCTGTCACTTCTAATCCTTTCAATACCAGTTTTTGTTATAGTATCTCAGATGTTCTTAACGAATGCTACTCCGTCTCTTTATAATTACTTATATGAACTTCCCCAAAGACACGATTGATTCTTTGATAAAAATTCAACGGTTTCACAAGGTAAGTAATAATATGACATTAATTTGTACGAGGAAAGTTACTCTATTTTGATTTATGAGTAGCTCGGGACGCATGCTTAGATAGTACTCTATCTTTAGGAACAAAAGAGGTAAATTGATAATTGACGGTATTAAACTTATCCCGATAGCTAAGCGCATATTCGTCGTCCTGATCAGACACTATGATGATGTTGGGGAATGGGAGATCTTGAGCAGCAATGTCTGCAGCGTTTTGTTTTAACTCGGTCCAGTTTTTACCATACCAGTATTCCCTACCGTTATAGTATATGGCTATTTCTGAAATGTGGGACAGGAGCTCATGGATTACTTTAATATCTCGGCCAATTTGTAAGTTCTGGAAAAAATTGCAGTATGTAAAATAAAAATATACTACATGCATTTACTAGGTAATGAGTACTGCAGTAATATAAACAAGATAGAAGATAGCTCAGAGCTTGTAAGCCAGCAGGACTCACATAATTTACAGAGAAGCGGTTTAAATTGGGCAGTTTGGCTATTCCGTGTCGAATCACACTTACGGGGATGCAGTCTCGACGGTCATATAATCTAATGGTGAGGGTTCTCATTGCTGTAAGAAGTTTAGATTTGAGTAAATACATTTTAATTTTGAATTTTGAAAATAAATTCTATGCTATGAAAAACAACATCCGATTTAACGAGTGCGAAATGAAAAAGAACAAAAGATGCTAGAAAATTACCCGTCAAATCCAACAAGCACGGCAGTCTTCCTGTCGTTTTCAGTTCCGTTTTATGTTGTATAGCTTGTCTCAGTGCATTTTCGCTTACTCCAAGAACAACATTCACTAAGAACCCCGCAGCAGTCCCCACAGACGATGATAATTGAAGATCTTCTAGTCTTGGCAATGTTTCAATAACCGCTCTAACAAGTTCAGTCGTTAATTCTGCCATTTTTAATTGGAAGGAAGTAACATTCGGGAACTGCTTCCTTATGTACAGGAACATGCGTGAATATTCTGTTTTAATCTCCGGTTCCAGTATTTTATTTCCAAAGTCTAAATGTCCTTTGAATGTAAAGCTCTCGACTCCGGAATGAGGCTTGGATGGTATTTTGTACTGAACAGGCACACTTCCGTGAAAATTAGAAACCACTATCGTCTTTAAATTGGGTAACTTGTCGGGGTTGAAAATATTTAAATTCCCAAACCAGTCATCCAAAAGAAACGAATGAAGCTTTGGACATCCATTTGGTGGCAGAATTTTGTCTGAAATATTATCCACGCCTGACAAAGCTATTTCTTCAATATTTGTGGCTACATTTCTAATAAGATCCTTCAGTAAATCAAAACTTAATCCGGGTTGATTTGCTACCGACATAAATCGTTGGATCCCGAGAGATTTCAACTCTGGCAACATGGTTTTCGACAAGCTGTTTAATGAAGTATTTGGAAAATCGGTGAGATGCAATTCTTGAACTTTATCTAATAGCTTTTTGTCAAAAATATTATTTAAAAGTTTAGAATCAGCAGTGCTGGAATAAAAGCGACGTAGATTAGTTGCCCCCAGTAAAATCTGGTATGGAAACAATAGGAATGACAATGGAATCGTCGTTGTCCCTGGGCTTTGGTTCCAGTATTCAAAATCTAATAGGTGAGGCAAGTAGAGCGGAAAGTATTGAGTTCTGTTATTCCATTGACGGGGATTTCCATGAACTTGCATCGACAATCTTAGATACTGCAGTGTATGTTGGCTCCGTTGCAGAAGCTCGTACATAGAGTTTGGAAAAGAGGAATCATTTTTTAAATTTCTTTCGAAGGCGTAATCCAGTCTAACTATAAAGGTTTCTGGATCATTCAGGACGACATCCAGGAATTGATCATGTGTCATCTTGACCCGTAAGTTGTACTTCTGGAATGGGCTTGGTCTCTCTCTTTGATGAAGTGATTGTAGGATGAAGGCAAATTCTTCAATTTGCTCCTCCGTTTTCTGTTCCAGGTTGACCACTGTTCGCTCTTTCAGTTCTGCACAGGCCTCGTAATTCCACCTTTCGTTGACTAGACGAAGCTCTTTGATTGTAGGAATATCTAAGTGCTTAAACACTGAAGTCACAATCTGTAAATATAATGTGTTTTTAAAGCTAAAAAACGAAGTTTAACGTCTTTGCGTATGAATGTGTGTACTCGTCAAATCATCACCTTCTTAAAGTCAGTATCCGGAATTTTACTGAGGGAGTACCTAAGTTCCAGGGCCGAGTCTGATGTTGGGATGAATTCTTCGGGGAAAACTGAGACATCGTCCCGTTGCGTTCTTACTTGAAGAACTAGTATAAAGCAGACTATTATCAGCAATACAATAAAAATAATGCTGCAAACCACAAATTAATTCGACTAATATACTTACAAAATACAAGATCGCAGCAGTATAAGAGGACAAATTTACAACACGTAACAAATACTAATAATACCTCAATTGTTTTTCTACAAAATTCACATTCACACGCACTACTGACTTTATTTAGAAAATTAGAACTCTGTAAGCACTTACTAACAAGGAAAGATAATGTGCAGGAATACTTTCGTTTAGGTATTTCATGTTAATGATAACTAACAAAAGGGGAAACATAAAACCTCAACATGTCTAAATTGCTTACGTACTGCTCAGTGAGTCGCTGGAATCATCAGAGTTTGTTTCCATTATTTTTAGCTTCGTCTTCAGTAGTTTGCAGGAACGGAACTACAGAACAAAACTGTCAGATTCCAACTTCACATGCAAAATTACTATCACATGGTCTATTGATATTACTAATAGTAGTAACACAATTTGTTAAGAATAAATAATTTTTCTGAATAAGCATAATTAGAGTGGCATAGGGTTTGTGCCTTTCGGTAATCAATTAATTTGCTGAATTATTTCATTAGAAATTAGAAAAGATTATAACATAAATTTTCTCTACTAGACAAGTATACGTAAAACACCTCACATTCACATGTTTAACTTTTATTATAGTGATCTGTTTATCAAGTATTTACTGGTAATTTATAATTTAACAAAATCTGACCCTTAAATTCTCATAATTATAATTGGGTTTAATTAAGTATTAATTACTAGACTAGAACCAGAAATTGCATACAAGTAATTTTGTTATGAATCTTTCTTGCTTGTATTTGAACTTTTATTTAATTCTGATTAATAAAATCATGGAATATGAATAAAAAATACACCTCTTTAAAAAATAAAAGAAATGGAATTGTTTTAGCGAAATTAAATAAATACTACGAGGTTAGTAGATCGTCTGAAAGTACAATAACCATGTCACCCCACGTTTGTAAAGTGTTTAGTTAGCAGTTTGTCTTTACCGAACGTCAAGTTCGTCTTTTATTATTAATGACGTTGAGTATGCTTAAATGATTTAATTTTGTTTATACTCAAAAATGTATTTGTTGTGTTGTTGGTTGCAGCCGAAGCGAAGGAAATGGGAATCAAAGTTGTGCAATCGGATAAGCCAGGGATGATCAACGTAAGCTGCTGGGCTTTTGATGTTTTCCCCCTTCCGACGTTGAGCTTGTTTCATGGACAAAGCGGACTTTATCCGTAAGACTTTCTTTTTTTGTTCCTACTCGCATATTTTACTTTGCTGAACTTTCGCTTTCATTGATGCTTGTGTGCAATTTCAGTTCAAAGTTTGCTTGAGGGTGTCGAATGAATGTGTGGGGGGATGAGGCTCACTAAATCTGTAAGTATATATGAATCCTCGATGGAGATTGTTTCTAATGAAAAATTGGGATGTCACTCCATGCAGGCAATATTAAAAATGCAGGCCATAGTATAACTATTGCCCTCATGTATATGTATGTAAGACATTCCAAGAGATAAACTGATCAAACAAACTTCAATTAAAATTCCTGAAGTGTTTCTTCAGAAAATCATTTCTTATAGGGGATTCGTTTCTATTGTAAAAAAAATAATAAAAATGTCAAGTTATACAAGGAGGGATTGAACAGGATTGAAAGGAAGTTGAGTGTGCGTTGACATTGTAATGTGGGGGAATATTATTGAAAATCTGGTCTGAGTGACGTTGTATATGTACTTATAGACTTTTGTTGGTACAGTCTCTTTGAAAAAAAATCAGCAACAAAAAACATATTGTAGAAACAAATGAAATGTTGAATACCTTGTATTTTTACTTTAGAGTGGGTTTCTTATTGTAGTTAATATACTTTTTTCATTTATTTATTTTTAATTTTACATCTTTGTAAAGCTTATGCTTATTGTAATATGCCTATATGCAATAGTTTTGTTTACATTTACAGGCTGGATGATATTGAAGTGAACTATGAAAGAAGGAATGAAAAATTTGGATATGATATCTGTGCTTACAAAACCATGGAAGAAGTAAATGTTACAGCAGTATCCAACATATTCGAATGTCTGTTAAACATGTCAATTGTTAGTCTTGTTCGCACGGAGAGTACTCTCTATGAACCAGGTAATTAAATTACACCAAACTATTTGCCATTACTGCGACCATCTTTTAAGTACAAACATTTGCGTCAAAATATTCAGGGTTTGTTTTATGACAGAATTGGTTTTATGTACATAGATTCCATGGCGTTACGGGATAGTCGATCAGCAAATGGAGCTATGTCAACCTCCAACGGAATCGGGTTGTTCATGTCTACGACAGTTATTGTAGCCACGATAGTTATTTTCACAACCCACTTGAAACCAGTCAGCTACCTCCAGGATGTAATGTAGAAAGGTTAACTATCCGTGCAAAATAAATTCTATACCTTCGTTGGATTATTTCAATTGTTGTACCAACTTGGTTTTGAGGTGATAATACAAATTAACAGAATTAGCTTACATGCCACATAATGGAATAGTAACGTTCTTACTGATGCTTGAAAATTACCAACATGTCCATGTTATCGTTAAAAAATTTCCTATATGTGTCTTTACCTATAGTTAACATTAAAACTACACAATGAATTATCTTGTAAATTAGTATTGTGTAGAAATGTAATGTGTAATTTTATTTGTATTATACCCCGTGAAGTGGTATAAAAATTGTTTAGTATAAATTCTGTATCTAAGGAAAATGTTCAGATAACAAATATACGTAATATTGAATAGTAATTAATAATTAATTTATATGTAATAACAATTATGAATTAATTTATGAATAATGTTAATTGTTAACAATGTACGTAAAGTAGTTTGTTGAATGATGTGCAGTCAGTACTTTTTAAGTTATAAAAAGAAGATACCAGAGTTGCAGGCCAAAAATGCTCAAGACTGAACGTCCCTAATCTACGCAACTAGTCACTTTTTAAAAATTGCACGCATTGTGTTTTCATGTGGAGTATATCTGTAAACTAATTTTTAGAGATTTTGTTATGGCAGCAACTTTTAAGTTACGTACATATGTCATTAGTCTACGAAATATTGTGTGTAAATTTAATAACATTAATAACGAAGAAAATTTAGCTGCTTATGCCCATTAAAGGTATCGCTAATTGAAGTTACATAGTTTATGGTATATGTTAGTTACACATCGTTAATCCGTGTAGTTATCAAGGGGTCGCAATGTTATTTAATTAAATAGCTCATTCTAAAGTTGTCGAACGTTCTCTGAGGGTTGCAACCACGAGTTGTACTTTGTATCTAATCAATAAGTGTCCCAAAAACTTAAGTCAACTTTTACAAATATATGTATATGTGTACCCAAATATTACCAAAAAATTAAATTCTTGTAGACTTCACTCTGATAGCGCATATACATCGTCATTGCATCTCCTGTGAACCCCGTGCTCCGTTAATTACTATACAACAAATGTTTATATATGTACTTATACTAATGTAGATCTGGTATGTATAAGTAGTCTTAGTCTTATGTACTTTAATATCGATAATGAGTTTTCCTGATGTTCCATATAATGATAACCCACAAATATAAACATCATGTACTACTTATTGGAATATTTACCTAAAAATAACTTACACTGTAGGACTTGTTGTATCTTAAACTATTGAGCCTCTCTCCCCAATATCTACCCATTTCTAAAAAACATACTACGAAATTAATATTCCTTGAAATAAATTACAAACATAAAGATATTTGCATATGTTCTCGGCAGCTTATTCAGAATTATAATATGAAGCTTAACAACACGGTTATTTCAAAATAAATAATCTCTGAAAATCAATAGATAAAAACTAGTGTTGGAATTTTGCAACAGCTCATCTTATTATTGTCATACACAAAATGTGTCATCACATTGCCGGAAATAATCAAGCAAATAAGTGCTTTTATACATATGTGATTGCACATAACAGCATTATATTATTTGTTTGTTGATGTACTTATAGATAGTTAAAGTTGAGGTTGATTGTCTTGCGCCGTCGGTGTCGATGTTTGTATCTCTTGCAAAGTTTTTTTCGATGTAGATCAGTTTTTGGAAATTGAATATCTATTTCAAATAAACTAGAAAAATGATTTTTCAGAGAAAACGAATATTACATTAAAGAAAGTTTACGCTACGCTTTAGTTAATTTTGTTGTCTGATAATGAACAAAAAATATTAACCAGAACGACGACATTATAAACAAATTAATCATCCACAATGATAGGGAATGATTACTACTTGAACTTTATCGATTCTGATTGCCAATCATTATAGTCATAATGGTTTTGAATATTTGTATTTCCGGATCATCACCGCAATTTCCAATATTGCCAATTGACACCTCCTCACGGCTTAAAATATCATCCTAACTGGAAAAATAAGTCATTAATATTATATTCCTTATGTAAACGTAAAAAAATAATCACCTGCCTAAAGATTCACATTAGCTAAGAGAGACAGGAAAATGATTTATGAATGCTATACTTACTTTTTAATGAAACTAGTCGAAACGGCTGTTTTGGCAAAGATATTATCATACTTCATTATCAGCCTTGCGGAAATTACCAAAATTTTATATGAATTGTTTGTTTTTTGCTCCAAATCGTGAAATTATTCCTAATTAACGTCAACTATTGACGCACATTACTCAAAATCTGATAATCTCGTTTAGAAAAATTCACCATTGTTACATTTACGCACATATGCATTTTTGGAAGTTGGTCGAAAGTTGAAGGTATAAGAATATAAAGATCCAGAAACTAGTATTTGCTTAAGTTGGTACACTGTGCCATGCATATATTTTGCTTTATCCAGTGAAAAACATGGATATTATCACCTTTTGCAAAATGGAATTTCTCTTGGTTGTAAGCCTCCTTGTTGCCGTTAACAGCGCAACGCTAGAAACGCCCCGCCATGCCGTGCAACTGGAACCACCATCTTGTAATCTTCATTTGCTGGAGACTGATTACATTTTTGAGTACACATTACTGACGCTTAGTTTAGGCAGTTCAACTTGCTCAAACATCGATTGTCATCACCATGGGAAAGATCAAACAAATAACATAAATTACGGGATATATTTTAACCACCAGTAAATTACATGAATTTGCAGTAAATTCTTGAATTAACAGTAAATATCATGTCACATAACCTGACGTACTAAATTCTTCATAGCGCGACACCATGTTATTAAATGGAATTAAATATGTCAGGTTAGGTGACATTTCTTTTTGGTTAGGTTAGGTTAAATATGTATTCTCATGTAATAATTTTACTGTTAATTCAATAATTTACTGTAAATTCCAGAATTTACTGGTGGTTTAAATGGTAGCCTTTATAAACAAATAAAACAAAATTGAATTTTATGGCGTTTTGAGAATTGATAATAATTCGACAGCTAAAGATACTAATTATTACCGTCCTCAAAGTTCAATTAACCTTATATTATTATTACGAACAATAATAATAATTGTTTTCGTCTACCCCATTTATGCTCATATTATCGAATAATTATATCTACATATCGATTGCATACCGCTCCTCGAGGACCAAGGTGGTATAACTCCAAATACCTTAAATGTAAGGTCCACCATCGTTTTAGGTGCAAGATGGTATAACTCCAACAATTCTAATGACGTTTTAATAAAATAAAATAACGCTTCAGTGCATATATTTCGTGCATAATAAAAATAAACACTGAAGTATTTAAGAAAATAGGACGTGATTAGTACAAATTGCGTATGTATAGGATACATTGTAAATGTAATTAAGCCCTAATATAATAATTTTTCAAGTTAATTACTCATTATCATTGTGTATTTTTCTTATTATTATTATTTACCTAATAATTTTCTGAAGAGGTTGCACATGAGTTTTATTTTGTCTTTTTTAAAATATTTTTTTGCTTATTATTTAAAATAAGCTTAAAAATTTAATATTCAAAAATAATATCATATAGATAAATAGAATAAACTAATTCGACGGCAAAATTATTTCGGTTTCATTGCTTCGTGCTGTACTCCTAAAAGTAATGGAATGTTATAGAGAAATACTTCTATCGACACTACTCCCATATACGAAGTAGCCGAAACGACTCAGTATAAGTTGAAAAACTTGCTAATTTTACAAACAGAGGATTCTCTATAATCCATGTTATGTTATACACCGGAAAGAGATCTCCATATACGAGAACTCTCTCTGTAAGAGATCCATGGGGCCAACATATCATACATAATTATATGCATACT
>JAQGAK010000521.1:0-69859 GCA_034696945.1 Lipothrix lubbocki | reverse complement strand
TGGTGCTCGGGGATCGAACCTACGACCCCCGTCGCTACTTGCGAACGCATTAGCCACTGACCCGCCGGCTCGGGTTTTACTTCCTTTACTCTTCTCACAGATTCACCTCCTCTGGCTCCTTTACAACCAATAAATTCGTACTCCTTTACCTTCTTTACAACCTGGCTTTTATGCTCCGGCTCCTTGTTAATTTTCACCTAATTTTCCATCCCAGATGCTTGTCATCTCTCAATTTTCTCAAAGTTAAGTAGTTCGAAGTAGTAGTAGTAATATTCTTTAATGTTTGGGAAAGTAGTTTCCTTATTATGATTTCCTAGATGTTAGTAATTTGTTCAGGAAAGAAGTAATAAAACTCGGAAGGTCTTGATGTGGTGCGGAGTAACCGTAGGCCATGCTCTATGTTAAAATGTTCGGATGAAAATTATATGAATTATTTATGATCCACTTCTCCTCTGAGCTTTGACCCGTATGCCTACAAAAAGTAGTATAGTCGTACATACTAATGCTTGTTGCAAACTGCTCATGTATAGACTGTATTTTACAGCTTGTGAAGCTTATAATAATGTTTCAGCTTGGTAGTTGAGACATGTATACAGTGCCCATAATCATACATGCACAGCAGTCTATATTCCTAGATATTACATGTATTTGTAAAGATTACATATAGCTTAAAATATAGCAAATTTTAAAAACATCTAATTCCTAAGTGCAATCTCGTTTTGCTGTGTATGTAAGTATTTATATTTACGCAATGCAGTTTTTGTACAGAGGCGTAGATTTATTTATATAACCATGATGTTATGCATACTCATCACGTCCTTTCAACTCGCATTTCAACTGATGGTGGGCTTGTTTAGTGAAAGATAATAACTATGATTGCAACATTGAGCTGGATATGGCATTTCTTTAATTTTATCCTTTTAGTAGTCAGTCAATACACTCGACGGGGCTTAATAAACCGTCTCATTCCCTGTCTGTGTTTTTATTTTGTTACACGTAATTTTTTGCAAAAATGTATGTATAAGCTTGTTGTAATGTTAGTATTTATGAAAAAGTTTTTGCAAATGGATATATCATAGATACTGTGTGTATACTATAAAGTCCTATATTTGGCATTGCAATTATTAATGTCATATTTACAGCATCGCACATTTTAATGGCATGGGTGCATGGCAGAATTTAATGCTATAGGATGATATATCCTATATATACATATACTATATATAGTATATTGCAAAAGCAGTCCCTCATTTCATTTCCCAAACGGAGGAAACAGCAAGTAATTGAAGAAATTTAAACCACTGCGAGAGTTATTTTGACAAGCAATTCATGTTGACATGCTGTATGGTTGCTCAAGCTCTTGACTGCAGTTACTTTATTGGCAGCAGCAGGACGAGAGTGAAAGCGACAAACAGACCTGGCTTTAAGTGGAATTCTGTTTACGTCAATATTTTTCCACTTTTGTGATATACATGCCAAGTATACCGACAGTATTAATACATTGCAATATAAATATATGTGCTTACAGTGTGTACGAATCTTTATCCCTCTTGTACAGTACATATGGTCTTGTCAAGTGGCTTGTTTGTACCGGCATTTTCGTCTTATACGTCAAGAGGTTCTAAGTACAACTACTAATACTTTTCAAGCACGAATCCCTTGTAATTATAATTAATTCAATATCCTCTCTCATATTGTTTGTATTTCACTAATGTAGCGCATTCTTTCACCAGAAAATTTCAAAATATTAGTAATTGGTTTGATGTCTCCCTTCCTCTTTGCTGATTTATCCTTTTGTGTATCTACTTTATGTTTCAAAGTGTTGTTTGATGAAATTTGACCGTTTTCGCTTTGACTTTTTCCGCAAAAACTTTCACGCATTTTGCTTTACATATTTTGTATGTGTATTATGTAGCCTGGGAAATTTAATTTTCACTCTGGAAACCCGCTTGTGAACAAACCGCTGCACGAAATATATCTTGTCAACAGGAAAATTTAGTTATATTGCTTTGTAAAGAGTCTTCGAAACCCGGGTCGGGAGGGTTTTCTACGACTTGAATTGATTATAACTTTTGACTCGTTTGACATATGACCCTGAATTGCAATAGTCATCCTACCTGTCGCCGTGTCTACCAGAGTGTAAAGTTTTACATCTCTGCAACATTTCGTTTGAGAGGTATTATAGTGACGGACGGACGGACCGACGGAATGATCAATATTTCAATAGGATCATTTCTAGTGGAGGGAGTCTAAACATGAACAAAGCAAGTGGTTCTTCAAACAGTATAATCAAACAAACGCGGAAAAATTAGTTAAAAATTGTCTGTGAAGATGCTTTTATTCTTGAAAGATATTCTAGACTTTTTCATTTTTTCTTTATTTTGTAGAAAGATATCCTTATACACAACTGGTTCTTTTACAAAATATTATGATGAACTGCTGTGCCGAACAAAAAAATTCAAAAGTGGAGCTCGAAGATATCAGACGTGTCAACTGAGCTGGGAGGGATATGTTATTAATTAAAACTTAATTGTCGAAATTCGAGTCAAAACTTAACTTGTGTATAAAGTTTTTCAAGCATGTCGTTTTAATTAACTACTGATTGTCATTTTATTTTAAACAACTTTCTGGAAGTGTAATTTAGATTCTACTTATATCTGTAGAAATGGTTATAGTTAGTGTTTAGTACCTATGTTAGTTTAGTATAGCTGTGTTGTATAATATAATGAATAGAAGTAGAATTTTGGTACAATCAAAAAGTTGGGAAATAGTGGAGCATTTTAATTGTGTGAGTTGTGGGTTTCTTGATTCTGTCCGCGGTGGAAGTTGTTATGGATGTCGTACATGTATGTGGTGTGTTTCTCGTTATGTAGAGGAAATAAAAGTGACATGGAGTTACGAGATGTGTATGTGCGAATATCCCGACAACGAAGATTTTGTTTGAAGAGTTCCGATGTAATAACTGGAGAGAGAAGGAAGTTGTTTGACATTTTGTTGGTAGTATGAAGCATCTGATGAATAAAACCAAGTCAAAAACCTAAAAAAAGCTGGAGCGAAATATTGCCTTTAAAAATTAGAGTGGAAAGAGAAACGAGCTAAGATGATTATATCACAACAGCAGAATGAGGAAAATCCGAAGACAAGCACAGACTCTAATGATATTGCAACTGCTGATGACATGCAAAATAATGAAGAAAAAGCCAAATCAAGCCACAGGGCTGGTGACCCACAAGGAGCAACAGCAAGTAATAATGCAAGTATAGAAACTAGTAATAGTGCAAGTACTGCGGAAGAGGGGAACCATGGAGAGACAAAGACGACAAAGAGTAAGAAGAACAACAAAAAGAAAAGACGTGATCGTTCGAGTTATTATCATGATAGTAGGAATAGTTCCGCATTACATCCTTCCATGGTCCCTAAACAGGCAGAATTCTGTAGAGACACTGGTATTAGTGGTGGTAGAATTAAACCGATTTTAGTTAGTAACAACAACAACAACACTGCGTACGTCAGGCGTCCGAGTGTAACGGAGTTCAATGCTAATTCTCCAATTCTGTTGAAGAAATCCTCGAACTCTACTACACACTTGGAAGAACGGAGGAGCTTGTTGAGTGTGTCGAATAATGAAGCCTCTTCATCGAGAAGGCTGAACCTCATAAATAACTCCCAAGTACCTGAACCCAGAATAGCTCCTCGAGTGGTTCTCCTTGGAGAGGATCGAAGGCAAAAGAATTTGACGTTTAAAGAACCATTAGAATCTTCAGGAAGAGAGTGTTGTGAAGCTCATAAATCCGGTCGTGATAATGGTGAGGAATATAATGAGCAAGACTTGGCCGGAATAAGGGAGATGGATAACGAATACGAATATTTATATGACTTTACTGGAGAAGAGCTGGATAGGATTGAGAGGAGGTCTCGGAGGAGTCCACCCAAGGAGGAAATCACGGGGTCGGAATTTTACTACTTGTCTAGGCAACCTAAGGTTACGGCCATATTTCCTTGTGATAACACCACTAATGGAAGGGAATGTGATTCGAATAAAATCCGTCAACATCTCAAAGAGTATGAACACGGCTTAACTCAAATATCGTTAGCTATTCAATTGCCTTACACGGATAACGTCGGTAATGCTATTACATCCGCTTTTCAAGTCAGTGAAACGAAGGATTACATGGAAATGCTGGCTGTTGTCGAGTCTGAGAAGATTGAGCATGGAAGGCTAAGCATGAGGTCAAAGACGACTAAAGTAGCTGTAGCACAGGTAGAAAAGCTTGGGAAAATACAGGAATCGTCATTGGGAATAGTAGAAAACGTAGAAGAATCCTCCTTGGAAATAGTTCAAAAAGTAAAAAAACCGTCATTGGGAAAAGTGAAAAAACTAAAAAAATTACCATTGGGAGATGTAAAAAAAGAAACAGTGTTTGGAAGAGTGCAAAAAGACGAAGCATTAGCGTTGGTACAATTGAAAAAAGATGAAGAAGAGAGACTTGTGCCAGGAGAAATACGAAAACAAGTAAGAATAACAGCCGAAGAGCAAAATGAAGAATATGATGCAAAGGGAGAATTGCTAAGGGGAGAAGAGGAAAGAGAAAATGGAATAGCAAAGGGAGACTTATCACGAAAAGAACTTATAGCAAAGAAAGCATTACAAGGAAAAGAGGGTCCACAAGTAATGGAAGTGCAAAGAGAAGAGCGAACAGCAAAGACAGAAGTGCAAAGAGAAGAAAGAGTAGCAGGAGATGAAGAAATTCCACCCAGTAAAAGAGGTACGATATCAGAATTAAATGAAAATTCTTTCTCCTCTCCTAATTTACGAGGAAAAGTCGGGCTGGAGAAACAAATTAAAGCTGAAATTCAAATCTGGGCTGAAAACTCTCAAAAATTTATTCATGCTCATGAACCCTCTTCTACAGGAGAAGAAGGTACCTCCAATAATCCTGTCTCAGACCACCCCAGAAGACAATCCTCCCGGGAAGGAGCTTCCCTCCAAGCTTCCAATTCATCCACTCATTTACCAGATTTCTCCATTTCGTTAGTCGAAGTGAATTCAAAAAATGGACTTGTTCCTGATCATCAAACCGACTTCTCCAGCTTGTCTTCCAATTCTTACCATACGGTTAGAATTTTCCTAAAACCCTAATACATATATGTATGTATAGATACACACATATATATATAGATACATCTATATGTATAAATACATATAGATACATTTAGACACATATAGACACATGTGCTACAAGTCTGCATTCATTCATCCTATAGTAGCTCACATTTGCACCGAAAGCCAGGCATTGAAGCTTATGCAAGTAGATGTATACCCGAGAGAAACTATCGGTAAATTTTTGAATCTGCAGAAATTGACTCTCCAGCCAAGTAGCTGTGTACAACCAAGTTTGAAAGCATTGTAAGTCATGCACATCACGATGGTGAATCTCTCACCTTTGGCGTCACTACTTTGACATTCAGAAGCTAAAAAGAGAAATGAGATTTCATTGGACACATTGCATAGAAACTACTATATGCACTTAGATATATATATCTATATCTACATATATAGATATACAGAAATTCTGCTGACTTGAAATTTTGTTGCTACTACATGTTTAATCATACATCTATACAATCCACGTACATCTATGTCTATATTGAAATATGTACTTATACTCTGATATATAATTTTATATACGTATAATAAATATAAATAAATATATGTCTACGGAAATTTATACAAATTGAAACATGTGTGCAATTGAAATGTCTATTATATACATACTGTTACCGTAGTATACTTATAGATAGAAAGGATGGAGATTGAAATACGGAGGAAATATTACTTACTCCATGAAACTCACTTTTACTGAGGTTTCAAAGTTGTAGATATATATATCACGAATTTTTTTATTCCAAACTGCAGGTTAGGGAAGTTGCCGTGTCGGATTCGATTCCCTCAGAGAATGCAGATTCAGAGAGTATTTGTAATTTGGAAGAGGATTGCAAAAATGAAACAAAATCTTGTTCTTCTGATCCCACTTGTCTTGTAAACTTGATTCAATCCACGTCAACTCGCTCCGTCATTTCTTCCCTTGGACGTGTTGGGTAAATATCATTTTTTATATTCGTGTATAGTACATAGATTATACAGAGTCCAAGTAGTAGATACATTGAGCGAAATATTGTACTTATTACTGTTTAATATTATAAACCTTCAAACTCCTTTTTCCAAAATATTATATAAAATATAATGCTAAAAATACTTCATAATATTATATACGTGTAGTTCCCCTCTAATTCTTAATGTCATATATCAGCACATTTGATTGTGAGTTAAAAGTACAGGCTACCTTAAGATATAGCTACATATTATAAATATAGGAAAGGTAAGTTTGCTAACGTGTACATCCTGAAATATGCAGAGGTAATAAAAAATATGAAGCTAACTCGCCCGATTCCGCTGACTCGGTACGACAGGCAATAATGGGAGGTTGTAGCCAGTCTGGGACTCCTGCGAACCGTTGTGAAGGCAAATCCCGATGGAGGAAAGTTGACTCTCTTGTGATGAGCCAAGGGAAAGCAGGGGAAAGAAAGGATGAAGAAGAAGAGATGTCAGGATCAGTAAAGTTAGAAAACATTCGAATAAGGCCTGTAAGTTTTTTCTCCTTCATTTTTGCACTCTTTCTCACCCACTCGCTCTATAATGCAATTTTTTACACATGTCTACAGTAATAAATAGCATTTTAAATAACATTTCCTTTTATAACAACCTTCTTACATGACTCTTGTATGTACATAAGTTCTTGACATAATGTGAAGATTTTTTATCAGCTTTCTCTTCCCGTCGAAGAATCAAATCAACATGTTTCACTGCGTGTATATAGAAGTTTGTATAGTTAGTTACGTATATAACTGCAGATGTTATTATATAGTATATATATTATACTGTTTTATAATATATTGAAATATATTTTAATAATGGTAAGTATATGTTATACTTGTATTACTAGGAAAAAACTCTAACTGTAGGGAATTATTGAGTAAGAAAAAATATAAAACTTCGAACAAAATATCCAATTTGATTCAAACCTCGCTTTGACATATGCTTACATACGGGGCTGTTATAACCCTTAGCAAATAATGATAAAAACCTATTTTTCCAAGTATGTATTTTTGAATTCATTAAAGTATCAAAAAAAGAAAAGTTAACTTTTCAACTTTTTTTCATTACATGATATTAAGATAAGAAGGCGTATATGCCTAGCAGCTGCATACTACAGTATGTACACAGAAATATCTTTATACTGTCATGCTTGAGAGGGTGGAATAGAAATGTATAACTACATGTGCGAGGATTTACAGCTTCACTAAGTTAATGGTTTATGTAAAAGAGCATATGTGGGAGAGTAGGTCACCTTTAAAATCCGAGTAACTTTGAGTGGAGTTGCTGGTAAAGGGAAAAGAGTAAGAAGCTGAGATGTAAAGTTTATTTTTAAGTGTGGAATGGATTGAAAAAAATGATGTGTTTTTGATGTATCTATCTATATAACGCTCTTCATATAGGCAAGTATCCACAAAATGCTGCTACTCCAACGTGAAATCCTGAGTCAGCCTGACAAATACAATGATCCTAATCGATTCGACGCCTTTGATTTAGTCGAGCTGGACTATGAGAGTATGAAAAGGTATTTAACGTTGCTTGTCTACCACTCACTACTGAGAGATCAGCAGGAGAGGCGTGCAAAGAGGAATGGATCTACTGCCACTGCGACTAGTGACTTGAAAGTGAGAGAAAACTTTTTTAAACTCTTTTCTTATTCTCTCACATTTCAACTTTCCTCTCCATTTTCCAATGGACACACTCAACTTTTACTGTATCTAACCTTTTAAATATTCTATGAGAAGTCTATAAATAGGCAGAGAGTGAATACCCGATTTGTTGTTCACTCGTATGCCTTCTTCCAGGATTTCATCAGGCTTAATTGTACGTATTTCGTAAAGCCCTGATAACAACCGTATTCCTGTGTTAATCAGTTACAACTTTTAATTCATTATGTAAACCTCGGGTTACAATTCACACAGAATTTTCAGTGTTTTAATCTTGTAAACCAATTTTTCTTTTCTAGTTCGAGCTATCATACTGATAATAATTATTATTGCATTTATATTTCTTAAATCAAGCTTTCTATTTCATAAACAAACCATGTTTCCTTTCTAAACAAGGCATAATGTGTTTTCCTAAGCCAAATATGTTTGTTTATTAAATAAAAGATAACAATCGTATCATCTAGATTATAAAATCGGGAGGAAATTCAAATTTGGATTTAAATGTTGTTTACCTTTTAAGAGGCATGAATCGTGCCTTGAACCAGCTATACCCTGGGAGAGAGCTCCCGCGTGTTCACTATTGCTTTACGTATATACAGGTTTAACTAGGACGAATGTTTGCAATGATTAGAAATAAGTTCGATAAAATTGTGGCTTCATATTTGCTGAAGAACTGAATTTAGTAGGTTTTAAATGCTTTTTGCTTGCACTGAGATTGTCTTTACCTTGAGCTACGTAAGTATTTGCGACTGGAAAGACGTCCAAGACATTTTGAAAAGTTGTAGACAATGTATTGAGAGCTTGGAAATGCAATTACAATCCGCAAGAGACAGAATATCATGGATTGTGCTTCAGAAGTAATGTGTTTACGACAGAGCTACTAACCAAACAATGGAAAATCTATTTAGACTGGGCTTGTATGCTCAAGTAAGCCCCAGGAGGATGAACATTCATCGTCGTCCGTCTGTGAGGAGAATGGTGTCAAAGGCTTGTGTGGTCGAATCAAGAGCTTTTTTCGTCTCACATTGAAGAATCCGGTAAGTTTTTGCAGTAGGCAAAAGTCCTCGGTGAGTCCTGCAAGTGAACAAGACATTGATGAGGACATTGAGCCATCGGATGGGACTGGTAGTTCAGAGGGTGATGAGGCCACCACCAACACCACAACAACTGGCGAGTCTTACCGACGTCGGAAACTCCTCCAGTGTGAAATTGAAGGTAAGAACGACAACCAGTAGCAAAGATCCTTATCAACGACTTCCCCATTACTTATAGTTAAGGTTTACATGAAAAAGGCATTTTAGAATGTGTTAGCCTATAAATTGTTTTCTTATACTTATGGCTTGTACTACAATCAGTGTACATATGTATCATGCCCATTATATTGCACACAGTGCTACATTAAGTACAGATTGCTATTTGCTTCCATTGTTATTGTCTCCCTCGTTCCCATTTACATTCTAGTTCTCAACTTTGCTACATTGTGGTACTTTACATTATAATATACACACACACTGCAGTACTGACATTTAATGTATATACTAAAGTATTTCTCATTGCATGTAGACATATTATAGATACTATTTTATTCAATACCTATCGACTTCCCTATGGTTCCGTCATGCACCATACAATTCGAGTTTGATCTCTTCCTCGCTCTACTTATTCCAAACTCTATTTTTTGATAAGATACTTTTTCACTTATTGTTGAATTCAGCCAGGCTATTGTAAATTCAGAATCAAAGCTGAAATTGAAGGAAACAAGTAGGTATAATTTTGTACTTTCTCATAGTAGGCTAGTATAATGTATTTTGACTTATTAATGGATATTGAAATGATAATACTCAGGGGCAAGGGCAAGCAGTAATCTAGATATTGAAATATTACAATGAAAATTACATGTGAATGAAAGGCTCAATATGGCACAATACCCCAGCAAAATTACCATCTCCAGAGAAATGATAAAGCAATGGCTTTGTTTTGTACACGAAACATCTTACCCGTAGGGAGAGACGTGACAGATAGCGAAAGCTCTTACGGCACCTATGACCGACGTCCTGTGACTCTTCAAAAGTAGCGGCGAGCGTCCCACGGAATGAAACAACAGCGGCAGGAGGTGCATTATTCTTGAATTCGGATGATGACAGGAACAGGAACGTAGGGAAGACTTGGGGTGAAGTTTACTTGTCATCGTCAGCGGCGAGAGAATTACCCAGTAAAGACTCAGTAAGACCACTGATTTTACCAGGAGTTAACATGACTGACATGATGAACATAAGGACAAAGGATGCATTTATGGTGACACAGACAACAGTACATATCGCAGAATCAAATGATGACAATGTATAGAAATCTGATGATGACAATGAAAGAAATGTGTAACGTGATGATGAGTGCCTTTGAGAGGAAACCCTTTGTGGTCTCATCTAAGTCAATCATCAAGGGAAAATATGAGTTTGGGTTGCGGGCGGCGGACGACCGGAGGAGCAAGTACCGAAATGATCAAATGAATTCAGTGATTAAGCCTTCTCTCCCGCCGCCTCTCTTCACACATCATTATTCCTGTTTTGTTACAATTAATTAAACAGTAATAACTTTCTATTTCATTGTTCCTAGTATTTGCAATTATCCTCTATATTAAAACACTTGTATATTATATCCTCAGCTTTCAAATTCATGAAACCATTTTTGAGTAGCTGAAACCTCATTATAAAACATGGACAGCCTCATTTTCAAGCCCAGAAATAATTATTATCATCTAGCTCAGTTGATGCGTACATAGTACGTAAATACAAAAGGTTGAGTCGTTTTAAATTAAATTGAACACAGATACTCAAATACTCAGATGCTCAACAGTTAAATGCATCAACATTATATTTTCAAAATGTAGGTGCATATGTTCTTCAACTGAACATCATTACCTCTATGTATATATATCTACACTTATATCAAAGAACTTCTATTCCAGCTAAACCACTTGTACTCTCTTGAGGCTCAAACGCACAATAAGCGCAGAATTTAAAACAAATGGAGTACAATGTAACTATTTCATTATTGTCCTAGCACTTAAAATTCTCTAATGTACATAATGTCCAGAGGATAATAACACCACAGCCACTCCTGGGATTGTGATACTAGTGCGCCTGCAATTGTGAGTTATGTATACTGGCTTCATTTTCTGTAGATACACCACAGCATCTCTTGCCTCTTGAACAGCTTTCATCTCAAAATGCCCTTGTGCAGGGAGCTTATTCCTACAAAATCACACATACGCTCTCCGCTGTATTTCTCTGATTCACTGTTGCACAGTGAAGTTATACTAATGCAATGGTCATAAAAAGACTACACATTTCATTTCTCTTGACGTACTTTGAGGCACTCATTGGAACGTTCTTGACTTTTGGCACTTTTTCTCTACTTTCCCACACTTTCCTGTAGTTTTGCTTAACTTTTTTACACTTCTCTTATTTTTTGAGCTCCGCTTGCTAAGTTTTTGTAATTTCCCTTCCCAGATCTTGTTTTTCTTACCTCTCCTTACTGATCGAAATTCTTGGATTCCTTTGCTTTTTATATGGTTGCCTAGTTAGCTTCCTTAGCTATTCCTAAACTTACTTAGCTGTCCTTCATATGCTTTCGTTTCTTGGATGAGTTTTAGCTTCCATCACTCTCCCTGAGTTTTGCTGTTTATCTTGTTTTTCCTCGGTTTGCTTGGATACTTTTGCCTAGCTTCTACTACTTTTTCTTTCCTACTCTTGCGATAGTTTGGCATAGTTTTATTGGCTTACCCATAGTTTTCCCTCGTTTTCTTTGGTTTATTTTAGTTTAGGCGATTTGTGCTATTGATGCCAGCTTCCACGTTGTAAAAAACTGGATATTAATCTATTTGTCCTTACACAACTGATGGGATAAAGATAAATGGTAAATGCGTGAAAGTATAGGAATGAATTTTTTTGAGCGAAACTTTTTTTTATTACTCTCGTATACATTTTATACGTACAATCACTTTTTTTGGGTTAAAAATCCACAATTTACATCACATGTCATACCTATAGAATAATATTTTTTTGTGGTTTTTAAGCGTTCTCCACCATATCCCTCTCCCACCACTTTTCTCTCTCTCTCCATTCGTTGCAAAGTCTCAGTGGAGAAATTTCTTCCATGACTTGTATTCTTCTTTCTTTCCCTCTCCCATCCATTTCTCTCTCGAGTTTTTCTTTTCATTCTTTGACTTGATAACATAAGTGTTACATTCTGGTGGACGTATCGATGAAGGGACCAATAATTCCTCTTGTATGTATGTGCAAGAGTCCCATGGAAGAGAGGATCGAGTCAAAAGTTTATGCATTGATCTTTATACATTTTTTTGGATTCTGTATCGTCATGGAAAAATACGTAACAAAGGTTGTTTCGTCCAAGAGAGCCTCTCTCTCTCCTCTCCATCTACACTTAATGTGCCTTGCTTTTCGTTACACTTTATCTTCTTCCCTTTTGCCCTTTTATAAAGCGGGTTCAACAGTTTCCTTGTTTTATAGTATATATACATACAATACATGTTTAAGTATATTATCTTTCTATATATAACAGCAATAATAACGTTACTCTCTCAAAACTCATCATCATTCCAGCTACCGTCTACGGATGGATAAATTTTTATATATAGAAAAGATCAATTTTTATCAGAAACAGTAGTTCGTTTCATGAGTATCCTACGTTCCTTTAATTCTTTTAATATCTTATATATTAATCGTAATTGTATGGTTTTGGTTTTAGCACATTTTGCATTTTGTCGACAGAATTTCTTGGTGTTTATTTTCACACGTTTTTAAATCCCATAATAACAATTAAGCTAACTGGCATACAAATTAATTCACTATCATAAATTATAATTAGTGTAACATTCACTTCCAAATTGCATGTGTGAATAAAGTTGATTTTCGCACTTCCTGTATCAAGAATGTTTCTTACTATCCTCAATGCAATAAAGTAAAATATTGGATTTCGTGCACAAAATGTTTTTTGGTATTTATAAGAGTATAGCCGGTTTGTGCAATTTCAAGAATCATTACTTGAATAAATCGTGTGTTATAAGAAACATATTTTAACTATTTACCGACGTTATCCTATGTGAAATTAAAACGTGTGTAAATGCCGCTCTTGATGAACGGTTTACAGTTTTAAATACTTTTGTGGTAGTCGAAACATCGAAATATATAATCTATAATTAAATCTCCTTCACTTTCTCTCGAGGGTTTTTTTTAATTCGTAGCATAGACTCATCAAATTAGAAATAATATTGATAAATGTTTATAACGCTATTCAATACTTATATAGCAATTCAATTCATACGCGCATATACGTTATTCTATTCACTTTTTCCAAAAAGAATCGCTTATGTCATAGGAATGTAATTTTAATTACATAGTAAGTACATGGTATATGCATGTTCATCTTCAGTATAGAAGTTTTACTTCTAGCTACTAATCCCTATATCCTTAATAAATAACCTTGTATGAGTTCCGTTTAATTATCCACGGCGGTCTCCATGGTAGGCATCCACATGTTCCAAGGTAAGCAAACTGTTACCCACTTTTCACAGATAGCTCTCCAAGTATACAATGGTATAGCTTATCCATAGTCCACCTTGTAATGTTCGTGCCGTATGTATCTCACATAGCTTCTATTTGAATAGTAAGAAAGTTTTGTTGTTTTGGTTTCCTAATGTGTTTCTAATATGATCGACGACGGAGGATGTACCGAGTACCGAATCATGTTGTTTAGAATAAATTTTTGGAAAATGTTTAGGTCGCTGTATGTAAAAGATTCGTAAAATTATTATGCTTTGTTTCTAATAATTAATAAATATACGTATTGTGAGTATTATTATGTATAGCCTGGTGGTGGTTATACTGTGAGAACTACAGCAGGTATTACATAAGTTCAACATCAATTAATTACTTTGGTTCCAAATATATACTTAGTTTTAAATTAATATCATTGTTCATCTCGTATAATAATATAACTTGTATGGGCTTTACAAAACAGATATAGTACTACTAGTTTAATTTTTTTTTGCACAACTTGCTCATTTAATTTTGATTTTGAATGGTTTCCTCAGGTTGTTTTTCCCTTTGCAATGGATGAAACTAACCACCAACAGGTCGTGCCTTGGGTTGTTAAATGTTAAAACGGCTTGTTCTGCACGTGCAGTGGCTTCAACAGCTTTGCTTTTGAAACAGTTGCTGTATCTTGTTTTTGCTTTTTACATCAGTTTTTGCGGGCTCCTTTTAGTTTTATATACATATGTAATTTCATTTGACAACCCTCCTACGAATATTTTGATTTAATCCACGCAATTTCATCTCGGTGTGATTACTGTTTTTCCAGCGATTTTGAAAGTTTGATTTTGTTTATTTAGTTTCTTAGAGTTGGGGTTGTCTAAGTTAATTTTTTTGGCTTCGCACATGCCAACGACCGAGCTCCAGTAAACTTATGCACTACGTTAGCATCACAGTGGAGATGAATTAATTGAAAAAGACTTATTGGTTGTTCGTGTATCTTTCTTTGCGAATCACTGAAAATATGTTGGAAACACGCTCCTTCACAGTAATATTGTTTATGGTTCCGGGCAGGGAGTAATAAATATTCTTAAAAGTAATTTTCGTTTTGTTTTATGAGGGAAATGTGTTTCTCCAGTAGTTTCTTGGCATATTCTTGTGCATAAGTTGACAAGAATGGTGTGGTGTATGATGTATATGTGCAGGTAGGTTGTCATGTCATGGAAACTGTCATATGTAGGAGCATTGTAATTTAATTTGTGTTCCGGGGGCTGGCGTGTAACTTGTCTCCACACGGAGGTAAACAAGACAGAGAGATCTGTTGCTATAGTTCGTCTTTTGCATGTGTGCAAGCGTGCTTGTTTCTGTTGCGCATTGGGGAACCATTAGAATTTTTACTATTTGATAGACGTAGCTGAATGAGGTTGTGCACCTGTATGTGAAAACAAGGTTAATCCTAGGATTGTGAGACAACCGACAAGGAAGGGAGAAAGGCAAATGCATTTACTACAATCAGCCTCACAGCTCACCAAATCCTGCAAAGAAAAGAGAGAAAAAGAAAAATTTACAGAATTTTTATAACTCGCCAACATTTTTATCTCTGTGCACAAGATAAACAAATAGAAGGAATAAAATTTAAAGCAGAGATTCTCTTTTATAGGCTCCCCTGACCAAGGGATTTGTTTTGGATTTGTCCATATTCCCATTTACAAGGCTTTCACTTGCATCCAATCTTATTGCATTTTTACATCTTCCCATTTTATATTTGTACAGTTTAGTTCAAGTATCTTTATATTGCCCCGAAAGTATTTATACTGTATTTATATAGCACAACCACACCATGTAAGCGCATGTAGACACCATGAGTATACTTTTTCAACTTGCCGTGTGGTTATATGTCCTTGAGATATTGTAGGTACCCCATGGATACAATACCATCATGTAGCTTCACAGCCGCACAGAAGTACACCAAATCCTTGCAAATCTCAATATTACTTTCCACACAATAGGAAAAGGGAGAGGAATATTGAAGACTGTTTAAAGTGGAGTGGACATATTGGGACTATGTAAATCATAAGGAGGCAGAGATCAATGATATCAAGACTTTTTTTTACTTTCTCAAATATTTACAATGGTTGAGTGCTTCGTAAATAGTTGGCAACAACCTACTGGTGTTGTTTGGATCGTTCTTTCATTCGCTTATTTCTCAAAATTTCTCGCCCATACTGTCTGAAGTAATAACCTCAGCAGTCTGTAGCTCTTAGAATATTGAGTTAAGGTACGAAGACGTTCGAATTCGGGGAATTTCCGTGGGGCAATGTAAAACTAACGATGACAGTGACTGATCGTGATGGTAGTCAGGAATTGAGTCAGTAATACGAGCATACCAACTGTGCCAGTAAAATGTTCAGTCAGCTACGGGGAGCAGCAACGCTCAGTCAGCTAGTGAATCAGTAGCAACATTCAGTCAAGCTACGAAATCGTATCAGCGTTTAGTCAGCTCCGGAGTCAGTAACATATCGTTCACAGTAAGGTACAGCACCAGTAACAACGTTCCGTGAGGTAAAGGTTCAGTAACATGTACAGTTAGATACAAAGTCAATAACATGTTCAGTCAACTGCAACTTGAGCAACACTGCCATGGTGACGGAGGCAGCGGCACAAACAACAAATACAATTGACAAGGACATAGTAACCCAGAGAAGAACGAAGATTAAATGAAAATATCACTGGACTTGTGAGCCCTGGACAGATCGAAAACAACAATAAGAGCACATTCCTGAAACAAGAGATAAGAAGCTACAACTCGAGAAAAGTAGACTATGAGTATATTTAGTGATAGCGTGAATACAGCTCGAGAAAAGTAGAAGCTGTACACCTCGAGAAAAGTGAGTAGACTCTCTTGAAAGAAGTAGTAGCTATGGATTCTTATTTCTTATGACAGTTGTTATTTTGATGGAAGGAATATGAAGGAGCATAGAACATTAAAGGCAGAGACTATCAAATGTGAATTGGAGAGCGAAATGAAATAAAATGGTGAAAAGAGATAGTGAGGAGATGATTATTACCAGAGTAACGATGCAGCCAAGGAAGAGTGCTTTGTTTGCTGAGCTGATTTCTTCAGTAAAAGTCAGCGTGTACTTGAGAGTTTCTCCTCGTTTCCTCTGTATATTGATGATGGCTACAATCGTTCCATCCGCTCCTTTGATCTGCGAGTATTTACATTGAAAAAATTGTATGAGCTTCTGTTCTTTCCATTCTCCCGCCTTTTGTCATAGGAGCATACTTAGGAGTACAATTCCATATCTTTGGGTTTTCAACCCTCTTTATTTTTGTATTTTCGGACCTTCATTTCTGTATAATTCTATACTCTGGTCTGTCATTTATGTATAAATCTGTATATATTTGTATATATATATGTATATATTTGAGTTCTTCATTCCCGTAAAAATCTATATGTTGGGTCTTCATCCCTGAACCATTCTCGGCCTTTTTTCCTTACAATTTTATTTCTTGAACCTTCATTCATGTACAATTCTACGTTACTGAGAACAATACAACTTTGAGTCTCAAAGTCTTACTACGGCATGGAACTCGCACTCTGTGCGCTGAACATTCAATAACTCGAAATATACGCCGTACAGATTTGTAAGAGAAAGTTGGAAGCAGAAACAATGGGATCGGAAAAGGCTATGAGATAGAGACAGAAAGGAGATTTGAGTAGTAAGCATCATATATATACTTGGGGGATCAGATTAAAATGAATTCGATAGCAACGTATCAGTTGCAATTTTCATGAAGCGCAAAAGTCCGTAGGCATACACAGAAACATACAATAAAACTAGGAACATACTACTAGAATAAAACTAGAAAACATACACCCGAAGTAAAACTAGGACATGTGAAATGCTCATCTGAAGTAAGCCCCAGTCTATTGAGTGAAGTATCAGAATATGGCCTTCGTATGACCAAAGTTATATATGAACTCATAACCATAAGAAATATATTTGTAACTCACCGAGATGTCTGAACTGCCGAGAAATTGTACAGCAAATGTTTCCCCCTCGAGTGCATTCAGGATTTTCAAGGAGTACTTCAACTGCCCAGCTTCAAACATGACTGCACCAAATGGATTTTCATAGACGGGAGAAAACACAGCAAAGCATCGCTTTTCCTGCAAAAGAAACATAGCAGGAAAATAAAATAAAACTTCCCCCGATCATTTCATTATACATTTTGGATCTTCGTCTCGTAGCAATTGCACGTACTTCCAGGAACTTACATTAGCAAAACTACTCCTGAGCAAGTAACTACCCTTACATTTAGTAACTCAGCTTGGTATACGTTTGTATGTTCAGATTGCATAGCAACGTACATAGAAACGAGAACATCGGAAACCAAATTGGTTCGAATCTGCACAAAAAATTGGTCGCAGTTCATACACGATGAAGAAATTGGTTGCAGTCCACACACACGCAGAATTGGTTTCATTCCCTACGCAATGCATTACTTCACTTCAAACATGAAGAATTGCTCTCATTCTACACAAGGAAATCCACGTTCTCATTACCAAACTTAACCATCAACTTACTAAGTATACTCTGAATGCTCTCCAGCATATAAAGACATGTAATTATTCTTGCAACCCTTCCCAGAGCAAATATCAAAGTGTCACCTCACATGAATCAACTGTATATACGTAATGGTTGCAGCAGTTCATCATTCCTCCATGAACACCAATAGCGTAACTAACAACATGCTACATGATAAGAAAACTTTATCAACTTTTTATGACATGACAAACAGCAAGTTAAACAAATTTCAAATAGCTTGAATGCTTCCAACTTTTTGCAATGCGCTGTACACAACACCATTTTATTACTTTATGGCTTCCTCACTGCTTGGCGAAGGTGGTTTTTCATACATTTCTCCTTTTACGCCTTTAGAAACATATGAACGGTCATGTGTTTATGAAGACATATTATTAATTTTATTACTTTCTCTTTCAATAACTGCCAAAACTACTTTAGCTGCAGTATTGTTTGGTTTCGTACTTTTGTTTTCCTACGGAGTTTACCTGTAATTTTGTGGCTTCTGGGCTTGTCAGGATTTATCACTTTCCCGATATCCCATTTCCTTCATGCGGTTTCACTTTTCTGACTTATCCTTGTGATTTCTTAGACTCAGCATCGGCTTTCACAAGATCTGGCGTTCTATTCTAATGCTACGGTTTAGCTGCTTTTTTCGATGCATCTATACTTTCCTCTCCGTGTTAGTGGTACGTTCCGCACTTGTCTCGGTAGCATTTTGTTGTATTATTATAGTTGTGTATTACGTCAACAGCATTTTGTGGTTCTATTCATTATAATAGTATGTAAAATTTCCAAATAAATTGCAAAGTGGGGGTTCCCACGGACTTTTTAAAGGAGCTTAAGGCAGTCTTTGTGACTGGTTTCTCATTGAATTTTAATACGCTCAAAGGATTTCTCTAAAGTAAGTTGATTGTTTGTCAACGCTTATGTTTCCAGTAATTACACATATGCTATTACGCGGTTAAAGGAAAGGTATTGGGAGTATGTAGTTGTTACCATTAAAATGCAATTTACAATATTACATTACAAAGTTTTACAGTTTTCGCAGATGACTTCCTCCACGCCTCTTTTGCTTCTGGATTTTGACAATTATGTATTGTGGTATGAACACGGGTGATGAGCCCATGATTTTTCAGAAGTTCCTCGAAAGCCTTTTATGGGACGATTTGTCGGGTTGGAACAATTTTCAATACAAAGTTTTTATCGCTGTTGTCTCCAGCTTTTGATTTTACCTTTGTATCGGCCTTGCAATATAAATTCAAAGGTTTTTGTTGCAAACTTTCTACAATATGTATACACCCCTCAGAATTATTGTTCATATTACAATGCGAGGCCTTATAGTTGAATACAGTTTTCGGAGAATTCACTACCTCGAATTTCCATTTGGTTTGGCTTAATTGCAACAGTAGTTTTGTATATCAATTTACCTCATGTAACTTCCAATTTCGGATTTATTTAAAGGGAAATTACACTGATTGAGCGTAAGCTATGTTGATTAAAACTTGTCATTGTAGTTGGCAGAAGGTACTTTGATTGCACGTGTGCACACTAGTTGTATTAGGCTTGAAACCTGCGTTTCTACTTTTACTTTGCATATCCTTAAATTGACGTGGTTTCAATTTCACTCAGTTTTTAATTAACCGTGGGTTTCCATCATTTCTGACATATCTCGTTGTGGTTGGGAGAGCATAAGCGGAGTATATATGTGGAGGTTGAGGAATAAGAGAATATAAAAGCGAATAGAAGCTCACCTCAGAGTCGCACTCGCAAATTGATGGAGTGAATTTAACTTGAAAAATAACTTCTTCATTGAGGTCTTTGATGAAGACGGACTTGTGTTTGGAGTCAAAAGGACAGAAGAGCGTGTCGGTTTTACCCCGAAGAACCATGTCGCCCTGCATGTTATGTATTCGGTAACCAGGTGAACAAATCGAGCCGCCGGAAAACAGTCCTTTATAGAATTCAAATGAGAGATTAGACTCTTTCATCTACAAAACTCTGTCAAATTATAGACTATAGACAATTTACAATTTGCACTAACGGCTGCAGAAGGTTAGATTGACGTTTAACTAATAGATACTGTGAAATAAATTATATTGAACTATAAGACCATGCACAGAATATGTCAAATACTGTAAAACTATATAGTTAAATCTACCGTGTAAAATTGCATACAATAATGAGTGCACCACACGATGTCAAAGTATAGATGAGACAGTGAAATATACTTTGTCAAACTATGTCAATGTAAACAGTGACCAGACAAGATAGGTTTGTATTAAAGAACAATCAAGTAAATTTCAGGCTTAAAATGAATGAATGTTATTAAATATTCAATAAGGAGTTCATTAATTCCTTAAACGCCCCCTCGAAACTCCCGTGATTAGAAATTCCGTGGACGTGTGTTCACGGGTGTTTGAGAGGTTTCAAACTATCCTAATTCTTGTATATCTATAAGTATACATATATACCACCATGTAATCATTCTTATGTGCCATTGGATGTTTATATAATTTAGTATTAACGTGTGCAGTGTATGTATACATACTCTAGAGTCTACATCTGAATGAACGGTAGTTAAAAGACTGAGAATATAGATACGATGAAGCATAAACGAAAGACATTCATGCGGGGAAGTTCTTGACTACTTGCACCAAACTGCTTGCTGCGAGAAGAGAAAGTGTGTAACTCTTCCTGGATATTCCTCTCTCGCAACTGTTCACCTCTGTATGCATTTAAGTATTCAACTGTGTATCTTTTCTCTAGCAAGTGTTCAGATGTGTATGTCGTTTCACTATCAAGTAGTCTGCTTTTGTATATCGTTTCTCTCGAAAATGTTCAGCCAGCATATATAGTGGGATTGCATGGTAGCCGGCGTAACTAATGTGAAGTCATTTACCTATAAAAGTTAAAAGTTGAACCTCGCGGCAAAATAATATAAGTTTTCCAGTAAATTTACCCAAGTCGTGAACTTTGAGGAAGGGGATTCGGTCCAGGATCTCCAGTCCGGGAAGTGGGATACCAATCTGAGTTGGTGACATCATTGAAGAAGCTTGGCCCGGTCTTGAACTACTGCTCGTTCCAAAAGTAACAGGTAGTCCAGTGGAAATTTGAGAACCATAACTCTGAATGGGCTGCTCCGTTATCACGTCGCTTAGAGGCACCGGGACGAATGGACCATGATGGTGGTGATGGTCGTCGTTGGGAACGACGGGCCGGTACAACTTCGGGTAACTCGATACTTGGCGGTCGAATTCTGTAAATGAAAACATTTTCCTCCTAAGTATATCAATATTATGAGATAAGAAACGTTATAGAAGATATAGGAAGTGCAATAGAGTAAACAAGAATAAAATAACATCAGATGGTATTGTTCTTCCAATAACCCAATCATTTCTTCACACTATTCCTTTTCCCTGTCGGTAGTTCATGCAGTATTGTATTGTACACTCATAATAATAATGCTATTCATATAACAAATACTACCCATAAATGAAATTCCTCTCAAATAAAGCCACACTCCAAGGAATAAACAAGTTGAGCCAAACAACGAGGCTTAATCATGTTGATACGATTTTTTCAAATGCTTTCTGTTAGTAACATTACATCTCTTTATAAGACAGCTGTATGCATTAAACAATTTCATCATGGAAACCATTCAACGTTGTACATGATATGCGTTCCTAAGATAATTCTGTGGACGACAAGCCTTTGAACGAAAGTGTTGGGCAAAATACACTTGCCATCGTAAAGGAAAGATTAAGTCTTATACTCACGTATTCCTAAAAGCACTGCATTATACGGCTTTGGAAGAAACAGTTTAGCTGTATACGTGTGGGTTCAAAGGAAATAGTTTCCCAGCATATATGCGGGCTTTTGGTAAGAAACAGTTTATGTACATACATGGGTCTCCATATCAAATGGTTTTTACAACTGTGTCTTCATAAGACATTGCTCTATGTACTTTCTCCCAAATTTCACATAAATCTTTCTCCTACTCCAGAAATTATATTTAACGCTGATACTCGAAAACCGGAGTTTTAGCACGAAAGATCCTTAATGTACTTATTGCTTCACTATCACGATCTTTCAATAAGGAAAACCATGTGCTTGCATGTGAAACACAACCCTATATACATAATTCTCTCTACCGGAATGCATATCCAATGGAACAACATATGATAAAAAAGGTGTTTTGAAAAGTGAAACCTCCCTCAAAGGGCTTTTCTCTCTACTTTTATCAGCAGGAAATTAAATCATTGATACTATTGGCGACCTAACGGATAAATCGGTTCAACATGACAGAGTGTTACTTAAATCATTTTTGTTATCTGAATCATTTTATGATTTAATTTCCCTTGTATTACAGGATAGCATTTTATTGTTCGATTTCCCTTTGTGCAAAGTATTTTATTTCCTTCTTAACCTCCTAGATACGTGATTTTACTTTTGGATTCAAGAATGATATGGAAAAGTTCGAAGTATTAGAATACAATGAAACAACAAGTTATGAAACAAATACATTTACATCAGATGTTTCTGTTCTTTCTTGATGTGGGTGTACATATGTATATTCCGGATACCCTGAAATAAAATGACGGTCGGTAGGAAAATTGTAAAAAGAATATATTGGAATTACCTGGCGGTGCCCGCGGGTAGTAAGGATCTGCCATAGTATATCACAATGGTTGTGGCGTAAAGCTTCTACAATCGGTTGCTAACCCAAAACCACACCAACTATTAGATTGGAAATGAGTGATAAACGCTTGTTAATTGACTGGAGTTTGTCACACAAGGGTTTTTGAATGGTTTTCAGTCATGCACAGACTGTTTTCATGTTCCATTGCAAAATCTCAGAGTAGGGTGAAAGGTGTAAGAATAATCAAGTAAAATGATTGGATAAGTGTAGATATGCTGCTGGTGAAATTATCGACGATGAGGAGTCGTAGAGGATAAGAGCTGATTTGGATATACAAATGGTAGAAAAGTAAATTTATGATGGAATCAGAACTTTTACGCCAGTAACAACAACAAAAAATCTGATCTTTTCGTTTTGCATTTGGCGGCTATATGGGAGAGCGGAGGGAGTGGTGGCACACACGGAAGTAAATCTTGCAGATAACTAACTACACGAAAGCAGGCGTCCCAACACTATATACTCTCCGTCTCTCTCTCTAGGTTCTTGCTCCTCTCCTCGTCCTCTGTGTTCACTCTCTCCTCACTCTCACATTCTGTACGGCCGTTAGTTTGTAGGTAAGCTAGCTCTCTGGCGGAAAATGTCTACGCGGAATCCGCAGTTGGCAGGACACAGAATTCAATACGATCTTTTCTCTTCCCTCCCACCGTATATTCAGAGTACTGCTTGTGTGTCTTCATATAGAGGAGAAAAGAGTCTCGTACCCAACACACACAGACCTAGGATGAACGTGGAGAGCTCCTGCTACTGGTGTGCTTTCTCTTTTTCTCTCTCTCTTGCTCTGGATCTCTTATGTGTGTGCATTGTATGAGTGACTGAATGTGTGTTCATACAAATGCAATGTAGTAAGTCTTAGGCTAGAAACCAACGAACATACTATAAGCAGCTGAGGAAGCCATTCCACCCTGATTCTTACATTGTAAGAGAACGTGCATGGAGCAGCATATCTTTGGTTCATTCCCATGAACTAGGAAAGGTAGTGAGTTTAACACGAGGGTTGCATAGTACACTTGCTTTCTCCGAAAGAATAGTGTGGATTCATAAAACATGCTTTTCTGCTAGTCCTTTAACGTTCTAGACCTTATACTGTATCAGCTATCCTCTGGATTTGCTTCAGTGAGGCCAGTGTACGAATATGTGTCTATCTGTCATCGTGCCTACGTAAGTGTGTGAGGGTGACTATGTAAAAATATGTATCTGCACGCAAGTGGGGCTGTGTGTGAAGGTGCCTACATACAAGTATAAGCTTGTGTGCCTCCGTGTGAGGGTGCCTAGTAAGTCTTGAAGGGAAAGTACTTGCAGTTGCTTCCACTTCACATACACAAAGGCCTCTTGCTCTCTCTTTCGTTTATGTAGATAGGAGCTTGGTCCTGGTTTCAGTCCTACCTTGTACCCTCCTTTTTGACGATTTCAGCCCTAAATGTTTTTTTATTTTTTCTTACTCTCTCTCTCTCTCTCTTACTTTTCTTCTCCGTTTGTATACTTTAGATACTTTTAGCACACAATAAGCATCTTTCAGGTATTTTAGATACTATGTACTTCTTGGTAAACTCCTACTGCTTTCTCCTCTATTCATACGACCGACAGTACGTGCAAGAGTACGGTCGTTGTCAAACAGTAGGCCATTGGAAAAACCGTAAATTATATATACGAAGGCAAACCTTTTGCCTTTTTCTTGCTTCCCCCCTGATTCGCTCTCCTTTTTACTCGTTACGCTTTTTTCTGCCTCTTTCTTGAGTACCAGGAGTTAATGCCTCTCCTCAGGTTCATGTTGTTATCAGACTGTTGTATTTCTTATTACTTTTTATATACATATACAAATGTATCTTATATACTATATGTACTATATTATATGTATCTACTAGTTAAGTATTAGTATATATATGCATGTGTACACGAACAGCGGTTTATATACACAGGTTCGTGTCCAAATGGGTATTCTCCATTTCACTTGTCCATCCGAGTTCTCTCTGTTTAGCTGTCCATACAAGCATCCTTTGTTCATCCTTCTCCATGCATGTATTCCCTGTTCATCCTCGTTCATGCGTTCTCGGCTTACCCTTTTTCATGCAAAAGTGTTTACAGTTCATCCTTTTAGCTTAGATTGTCTTCGTTCCATATATTTATATTGTGCATCTATACACACGCAAAACTCTCCTACGTCCACGTCAGAATTTGGCGAAGCCTGCTTGCAATGCAAGTCAATGTAGGAGTTGTACGGAAATTAGCAATGCGGTACCAGCATATAAATACTAATGGGAGCAAAGACAAAAGGGAAGATTGGAAAGTAAGAAAAAATAAGGGTAAACCTCAATGTTTTGTTGAGTGTTTACCAACCGAGAGAAAGTTTTGAGATAGAAGCCCGTGTCTCCATAATCTGCGTGGTGAGTTGATTTAGTTTCCTTTGGAAAGTAAATATCCTGCCGCAAAGAGATGATATAATATTCATGAGAGGGAGACAGTAAAATAAGGAAATTGAAACAGAGAGAGTGGAAAACGAGAGGAAGATGCTAGTACCTGAAGGTTTTAGAAAATGTTACCCCTTGAATTACCATTGATTTCCATGGGAAAATAATAAGAACATGGCAAGAATTTTGTTTATGGGGTAGAAAAGCAGGGTTTAGTATCTACTTTTACTTGAGCTATCGGGAAAAAGTAGAATTTGAGGAGGAAACTGTCTAGCTTGAAAGAAATCATTCTATACATGTAGCTATAGACTTCACACTGCGGTCGCAAGCATCAAGATATAGTTTATTGAAGTCAGCAGCCGTCAGTGTCACCAGTTTTGAAATCGCCTTCTTCGTCCCCATAAAGAATGTACACCAATATATACGGACTTGTTAGAGGCAGTGACAGAGGAACTTGGTATAAGCAGGACAGGATGACGAAGAGAGGAAACATTGATGTGAAACATCCTCGTTAATGCATTTATGAAGTATGAGAATACTCGCATTATCGTCAGATTTATTTTATAATGTATAGAAATTTCTTGCTTTCAGTTACATTAGGATGTATAAATATACTTTTATTACAGATACTCGAATATTTTATTCTTCATATATACATATGAATTATTATTATAATCTAGAAATAATAATGGCTTAAATAACATCCCATGCTCTCCTTGTCATGATGCATAGGAAGAAATAGCAATGCTGTTTTAAAAACAAATTTCAGTAGTTCTCTAAGAATAATTTTTTATAGAAAGGCATTTGGGAACTTTAAAAGAAAGACATTGAATTGCTTTTAAAACCCTCAATATTTTTTAGACACCACGGAAAGTTAATTGAGGTTTAAATTTGGACATGGATGACCAACCATCGTACATAGGAGCGGATGATAATGGCTATAATGATCAGAGTATACATGTGTACAAGCTGGAGGCATTTTACAGAACTTCTACCAAGTTAGAAACCGAACTCAAACTTGACATGAATTTGACTTATAATAAATATATATTATAAATAATTAGCTTTCTAATTATTTTTAATCTAACTAACACAATTTGTGTACCTAAAACGTGTACCTAATATATTGACTTCGAAACAAAAAGGGACAAACATCAATCTAATAATTAAATAAAAGTAATCCTACTAGCCATATCAAACAAGTTTCAGTGAAAGTTATTTTCACTTTGTAACCAGAACTTATTCGTTCAATTAGTTAATTCGTTAGTTCAATTCATTAAATTTGTAAAACCGAGCTTGCCAGTAACTTGTACTTGAAGAGTTGGCCTTCACATAGCGTTAAGGGTCTCAGGTTAAAAATTTGATGGTACCCGACCTTTACTTGAAATCGTCCCGTTGAACTTGTAAGCACCAATTTTAACTTGAAATCATCAAATTTAAGTTGAAATAGTTAAGTTTAACTTGTAATCATTCAATTCAATTCAATTCAATTCATGTCTTTATTAACGTCTTATTTCTGTGTCAGTACAAAAATCATCAAAATCATCAGGTTTAACTTGTAATCATCAAGTTTAATTTGTAATCATCAAGTTTAACTTGCAATCATCAAGTTTAATTTGTAATCATCAAGTTTAACTTGTAATCATCAAGTTTAAGTTGAAATAGTTAATTTTAACTTGAACTTGAGAGCAGCTCTGGAACATTGTAACATATTTTAGTGTATGATTCATCATGTTACACACCAAGGACGAAGAGCGGAAGGTTGTAAGGAAGAGGGAAAAAGAAAAAGAGAAGGCGACACCCAATTGTCACACCAAGAGTTATTAATCGATAACGAAAACTAGAGGATGCCCCGTCCATTTTTCTGCACACAACACACATAGACACACATTCCTACGTGCATAGAAAACCTGGCTCCGGTATTGTTACAAACTTACACAAAGCTTGAAGATCCTTCAAAAAGGCATGTATGTACAACAGATATCCTCTTAAGCTTCAGACTTGGCTCTACTAATGCTTGGACTCAATATGCCTCTCTCTCAGCATCCTATCTCTGTTCACACTTGTTTTCTCATCATTTTCAACTTTGTCAAGTTCCATTCTTTGGCTAAACTAGCGCACATTCACCTTTAGAGACTTACTCCTTTGCAGCTATAAATACTATGAAAGGTTCAATGTGAAAGAAGCAGAGGGGAATAGGATGTCCTTTCATCGAAGAAATCAAGTTGTTGAAAAAAAAATATCACAAGGGATATAATACACACGAGGTTTTATGTGAAGAATCCTTCCTTTAAACCTTTCAACCTCTCTGGATTTACTCCTCTTTATTACGATTGAATGTTCATGAGCATTCGCATGGTTATTAGGGACACAACCACTTGGGGAAAATGATGTTATAGCAGATAGCCGAGAGTACCTCAAATCTTACTTTACATCTGTGGTCTTTAAGGTTTAAGTGCGGACGGATATGTTGTCTATACTACTTTATATTTGCAAGCTTTTTCAAGAGTTTCACACATTGGTTTCTCATAGGAAAATACGGATTTATACAACATTTTGTATTTCGCATGATAATTTATATTATTTTGATAGAAAATTCAATTACTTTCACAGAAAATTTCATGTTAGTTTTGTATAAATTTTTTTATTAAACCACTACATGAAACTACATATAAAACAAGTATATAAAATGTTATGAAATCTTCAGCAGAATTTTGTATAAGGGTTTCACATTTCTAGTGATCATACATATGTGTTCTACCACCAAAATCACTCATCTCCAAAAACCTTTAGTTCTCATATACATATTACCTTTCATGCACAAGGGCACGCAGACATGTGGGTTTCTGCTGACATATATTCTTCAAGGGAATCGCACAGATTTTAACCTCTCAATACATAAGCAGTAAAGCTCCAGCGTGCCTACGTTTTTTACTTTTGCGTAACTAAGTCTAGTTTAGTGAATCTATATCTAAAACCTGTGTAGCAACACAAACTACGAAATTTCGACAAAGCAACTGAATCTAAAGCTAAAGATAGTGAGCCTATAATGTATCAGAGTAAATACTGACAATATAGAACATATAAAATATGTCTGCTGACTGTGGTGAACTCATCGTATAGGCATGGTAGTGTGACTGTGGCAATAGCAAAGAATGAATGTAGCAGCGGTAAATAAGTTCGTGAGTATAACTATCTGGATATGAGAGTGCTATGGTTTATTTGCCATTCCTCATCGTTCAAGCTTTTGTGAGTGTATGTTTGTAAAAGGGAGAGAGAGAGAGAGATGAGAGAAATATCTTTGTAAGAAATCTATATACAGATAGACTGGACGTTCATAAGGAAAGTATGGGATAGTTACGCCGAATCGAAATTGAGTACTACATTCATTCCATCTCTGTGGGTACGTGCATCCTCGAGAGTATTATCTTGATCCCTATGGAGTCAGTTGTCTGTACAGTGAGGCAGTGACTATGAAAAAGAAGATAGTAGGAAGATTGTAGGATTTATAGCTCTGAATGGATTGGCCATTGGATCTGAGCCAACGGAGCAAATAAAATGATCAGGCATGGGATAGTAATTATTTCTGTGAACCCATCATGCCTCTTGTCAAACTTTTTGATTAGTGTCAAGGAGGAGCCATTAAAAAGATAAAAGCAGACAAAGGCTACCATGTCAACAATGATGCTGTAAGCTCTTATTACTAAATGGGTTCTGCTTTTTTTTCTTGTGTGCTTTTCATTTTTTCTCTCGCTCCTAAAAGTATGAACTCACGTATTTAAGTTCAATACTTTTCGCAGATCTTCTAGATGGGCTTTAAGGTTTAGTAGACAAGCCGTGTGGATGTTGCCAGTAGAGAAAGTATCAATAATGGTTTCGGTTACATAGAAACGCAAAGTATAATATTATAGTTCAGTAGAGAAGTTCAAGCTATGTCTACATTATGGAAGCAATATCCATAATTGATGCACCTCTCTCATGGCGATAATTCCATTAATCCTGAAAAAATCCAACTAGCAGTCACCACTCGGTAAACTCATTATATTATATGGTCCATGGGTTAAACGTGCCGTATAAAGCAAGCAAAGTCTGAATAGTCCGGGCGGAGGAAAGTCAAGGAGTGTGGAACGAGCTCGATAATAATATGACTCTACAACTGTGCCTGATAGGAAAGAATATATCTTAGTATGATGAACAAGATCATTACCATTTTAGGAGAGATGCTTGAATTGTTCTGGGACTACCCCCGTAATTAATAAATCGGCTTGACTCCTTTTATTTGTGGAAAGTGAAGAAGGAGATTGGTAAGGGCAAAGGATGCATGCCGTATAGTTAAAAGTGATGAATCGAGTCGATTTTCACAGAACGGCATAGTTTGTCAGCATTGGTCTGCAGATACGCTCGAACTAATCACTTTACCCAGGTTACACACGCCTGAATTTAACTTGCTTGTTCACATTCCCAACTCATGAACCTAGATAGCTTGTTAACCACACGAGTAGAGAGATTTCTCCTTGACAGTCTGTCTTTCCTAGCTATATTTCTCAATGCGTTAAATCTCAGCGGTTGTTTTCATTCAAACTTTGTTCTTTATTCAGCATTACTCCACCACACTAAAATTTCGGATTTCGTCAGAATTTTCTACATTGTCTTCTTCAATGTAATTACGAAGCACAAATATGGATATTTGTGCACATGTAATGTGAACAACTCGTACGGTTCTTCCTCTAATATAGAAACACTTATGCAGCTCTGATATGAATACTTCTGTAACATAATTTGAATACTTCTGCATCACTACGTATGCAGCCATTATATAGATACTTATATGCATAATCGCTGACGACTACATATACCATTAAACTCTCATCATACTTTAATGACGCTGGAACTTTTCAATGTTTACAATGACCTAGAACTTATGATATGTTTGTTCCCTTTATGATATAAGACTCCAGATAAATGAATTCACCATAATAGTCCGTGCTTTGCGTGCAAAGAAATGAAAATGTATGCCGTTTTCCCGACACTAATTTGGGATGTGTGTACACATCCTCTTTGTTGGAATGATCTTACTTTTACTGATACTCCCTGTAAAAGTTGGATGAAAGGCAAAAGATCAAGTTTGCAGATATTTTGTTTAAAGTTCGTAGATTCTTTAGCAGAGGTGGCCGAACTTGTTATTCCTGCAATTAGACTTTTTAATACTTACTAACCGCTGTCACTTGTTGAGAAAGCGTCACTTGAACGGGACTTGAATGCGAAAGTAAATATTTAGTAAGTTGTATAAAAGTGTGCCGGAGAACTTATGCAGTAGAATATTATTTCTTAAGAGCTAAACAGCTGTATGTCATTTCAATAAGGAACGCTTAGTTTATTGCTGCAGAAAACGAGTGGGGTGTATAATGTCAGATGTAGTTTAGCGGTATCATATGGTGTTGTATAGCTGTAAAGCTACATGCAGTAGTATAAAAGTTACATATATAAAAATAGCGGGGATGTTGTACGCAGTATTTATGCTCTGTAAGGTATGCTGTGTTATATAATTTGATGAGTTTTAATAAGTAAAAGAGCGATACGTAAGCAACGACTCATTGCATGGACGAACAATTAGTAAGTCATATTAGTAACTTCTTAAACGCTTAGTTACAAAGGGGAAAAAGTGGAGTAGTATTTGATAATGAAATACCAAGCTGTCAGTGTATGTCAGTAAGGGCAGGAAGGGCTTTTGGGATCTTGCAAGATCTGTAAGAATGTTAGGTACTTTGAACGTGGTTGAGCCTGAGAAATGCCCTAAAGTATTCTGGAAGAGCCTCATAATTTCGATGGTACTTTAGCATAGACCTGAAAAGTTTTATCGTAGGTGTTTCATACAGTTCTAGTTACAGATATAGTAAGATAGTTACATGGACATCCAGTATTATAGAAAAACCCTTGTGTAAATCAAGTTTGGCGTAAACCCATAACTTAGAAGACAGGATTTTGCGACATATGTTTGTATTAGATTTAATTCTTTCCCTCTCCTCTTACTTTCCTATTTCGATTAAAGGTAAATCCAAGAAAATCCTATCAAAGTAAAGACTTGTTTATCGTTTGATGTCTTCCTATCTACTTCCAGCAAATGTCGGCGCTCTCCATTTCCACATTTATTGCTGTAGATATTAGTATGCCTTCTCTTATATAAAGCATCAGCTACTATAAAAGTCCTGGGTTCAATATATTTGTCTATCTTGTCAAAATTGCCACCTACATGCCTCAAAATGCTCCAAGCTCTTTCGACCTCCATCTCTAAAACTAGGATTACGTTTCTAAGCTACATGGATCGATAGAGTTGCAATTCATTCTTTACTTAAATAATCAAATATTTGAGAAGCGTAAATGATGTGATGTGTCAGTTTATCATGCTTCCACCTTTCACTTCCACACTTAAAGGTTTAAGCCCCGCAGGACTCCATCTCTTCCTCCGTAGATAGAGCGTCAGTCTGTTTTTTTCTTCGCGATATACATGTCTGTACAATTTCTCTCTTGGGGTTAGCATCTCAAGCTGAGAGAGCTTCTATGTACACAAAATATGGATATCTCGTATACATGTTTATAATTATATAGCTTATACACTGATAAACACTCTGTTGGGAAGACAAGAAGCATTTCATACGAACAGTGTAGCCTATCAAAACCGGTTGTTTACTACCTCGCGATCCGAAAAAGTTCTATTTGCAATGAACTCAGAGCAATATACCTGCCAGTTTCATTTTCCTCGGTGGGAATTTTATGAGCCTGCCGCTCTAGCTTAGCAACACTGAATAATTGTATGAGGCGAGCTTCAGCAGCGTGGTTATTTGCACCAGACAAACAATCAAGATTTTCGAATGTAAAGCTTGAAGACATGAAAATTGCCCTGTTTGCTTGTAGCGAATATTTTTTAAATTTAGTTAGAAGTCTTTTCACTTTCGAATAATGTAATGGATTATTTCGCTTTTGGCATTTAGTTGATTAGTTGTGACATTTTCGGAGCAGCTCTCAAATTTGACATTTAAACTCATGGTTTTCTTTTTTGGCATTTTGTCGCATTTTTGCTTTGCCGCTTTAAGCTGGTGCTTCATTTTTGTCCTTGTACTATGATTTTTGGATTATTTTGATATTATTTTCGAATTTTTTTGTTTTGAAGTTTTGGTGGATAAAACGGCTTGTTGGTTTTAAAAATTTACAGGCAGAGTTACGAATCCTTCAAATCGAAAGGTTTTTAAAATTCCCAGCCTTTGGAGGTTGCAATCTAGCATTGCTTGCGTGGACGCTTACAACTGATTCCAGTAGGAAGAGCAGCCCCCTACTTTCTCCAGCCTTTAATGCCTGTTCTGTATCTTATGGTTGTACTTGTTGATGGTAAAGTTTCATGTGCTGATGGTGGGAGCATTATGTTAGTAGACGCTATGCCAGAAGTGCCAAAAGCTATGAAGAAGGGTAATGAAGCAGATTATTAGTAAGTATGATCATGAAATAAAGTTTGTTGATGTAACAACTTTTATTGGAACAAGATCATTTAATTTTGGCAATTAATTTTCATGTTGTCTTTAAATAGTTTACTGTTACACACATGACTTGTCCCTCCAAACATTATCATTTCTTAATCCCTTAAATGTCTTAATAATAACATTACAGAGATTACATTTTTTAAACACAACGACGTACAACTTTGCTCACTTGGAGCGTCGTTGCCACACTGTCGTCCTCATATTACCACCAACGTGTTATGCAACACAATTCAAAGAGTTATAATCTAATTATTTAATTTTATAAGTAACAACAATTTTACAATTCTGATTACAATATTCAACAGTTATATAGTATTAGACTTTTTTACGATACTTTTAATAACTTGTCCGTTACAGGTTTTCCCAATGTAGGTACTCTTGAGTCGTTGCATGTTTTGAAGAAATATCTTCGCTACATTCGTTTTGAAGTATATCCTTCTCTACAGTCGCTTTGAAAATACTACTCACTAAGTTTATAGACAGAGACAGAGTTTCTGAAAGAGTTTCGATCAAAAAATTTAGAGATTTCTTTATTTTTTAACAACAATAATATTTTTATAATACTTTAATTAATTATAATACTTTTATAACTACTGTAGGTTTCTGGTTCGATTATCATTTAATTAAACATGTAATAGCACACAATCTTTGCTTATTCACAAGGTTTTTACTAATTAGCAAGCATGGTTGTAAATATGACGGATTAAATACAGTTTACATTTTTGAGCGAATAACGGTTCAATATTGCTAAATCCATTTATGTTCTTTTTATTGACCTCAGTTCATGTGTCCGCAGGTATAATATTATACTAGTAACAGTACATATAAAACTACTCTATTGTTTCGAAAATGCACATGCATGCCTGTTCTGTACAAGTTACTTCAGCAAGATTGCCAATAGTTTGCTTGTACAAGACTGCCATTATCTTTCTGCATTTTGGCAAGATTGCAATTTAATGCATAATATTTATTACATATAGGAATCTGTTTCTTTTGATAATGCTTATATTTTAAGTAACCTGAAGGTACACGTCTAGTAAATAGCTTTAACAGATATATACCCTAACATATCATGTTGTAACAACAACTGTTGTCAATCAGATGTTTTCAGCAAACGAAGTACACCTATTTTATTGTATAATACTATCCCTATAGTATATTCCCTAAGCTAAGGCAGTTAGAACGAGAAGCGCTATACTGCATTAAACATTATATTGCTACTTGTGTGTCCTCGGACTTGTGTAGTCTAGTCACATAATTTTAGCAAAAGTTGCATTGGTAAGTTTTTGGCAGATGTGTGTAAGTGGATATTTTATATGTCATTCTGTAATTGTACGACTTTGGGTATAATAAAGATGAGATCATCTGGAGCTTACGTTTAGAAGAGCAGTTATGTTTCTTGTTTAGTAACCCATTCAGTCGGGTATCACTTACTTTGCTTCATTAGTAATAAGCTTAATCTCAGTGCCAATGCCAATAGATGAATGTATTTCCCAACATGTTAAACTATAGAGGAATTTAAGTGTTTGAGTAATATTAACATATAGATGTACGTGCTAAAGTAAAGCTGAATATAATTAGGAAATTAAATTAAAACTACACAGCGTAGTATAGCTGAATATAATATTACAATGTTAAAGCAAAGCGAAATGTAATTGCATAAATTTAAAATATCGTCTAATGTATTTCCCAAACGTTAAACTACAGTTCTCGCAAGGTTAAGCATGAATGAAGATATCTCAGGAAGGTTAAACTATAGATGAATATTACGTACCCGAACACGAACCTGTGGGTAAATGAGTATATAAGTATATGCATTACTTCTTAATGGCGATCCAAACTGTAAGTAAATGTATACCCTAAGGACAAGCAAAATGTATTCCCCGAGTACTAAACTATAGGCTAATATATCCCCGGGAAAGTTAAGCTAGATAAATATGTTTTCTGCATACTAAACTATAACGACGCAAAATAATTCACCTGCACTCAACTAGTAGTGTATTTGTCAGTACGACACCAGATATATTCCAATAGTTGAAAAGAAAATCCATTAATAATTGCCAACATTTTGAGATGGTTTGCTACAACTCAGAAAATATAAGTAATTAATCAATGGGAGCGGGAGCAAAGGAACAACGAGCAACTATAAGGCAGGACAGGAGCCGGAAAGAAATTGGATGGTTTGAATAAATTCTTCGACTTGAAACAAAATAAACAATGTATACCTACAAACGACCATAAGAAAAGCGCGGTGTGTGATTTGTGTGGAGGAGACGGAGCCAGCAATATTTGCCAAGCCATCGTGATCCTCTTGTGTATAGTGTGTAAATGAAAAAAATGAGGTAGAAGAATTCCCATTAGTTTGTGATTAATGTCGTTAGGAAACATGAGTGCTGTGATAGAAGTACCTAGAAATCCTCTGCCTTACAGCTATCGTATGTTTTGTCCTTATTCAATTTTCTCCAGACATAGGTACTCACTTATAAATGTTTAATGTGTAGGTATGGTATCATTGTAGCTACACACAGTTGCGTCTTATATAACAAAAGGACCCAAACTTTTCCTTCTGCAACATACAACCTTATCTATGGAGAGAACAGAGAGAGAGAGCATTGAAAATTTGATTAGCAAGTTGATGTATGATTTGGATAACTCTATTTTATAGAAGCCCATTTTCTTTAGTTCGCCTAAATTTGTTTTATAGTTTATATACATACACCCGCATACTTGTGTGTTTAATGTGTGCGTTTGTAGAGACGGAGAGAAAAGTTTTGCAAGAGCTCCTCGTCATTTTTGTAACTATGTATTAACTTGTTTATAAGTTGAAAGGGTGTGTAATCTAGTTGAGTGAGGCAATCAGTTTTCAACAGCCTTAGTTTTCCCCACTTTTGACGTATTAAAACATGTTTTAGGTATAAACATATTTCAATCCCCAGGGCTTTCTCATTCGTAGATGGCCAATGACAGGAGGATAGAGGTGAATAGTTTGGAATCTTCCTTTGTCGAAACGTTTCGCAATAACTACTCCAATATTTATATTGATAAAATACTTTACAAAATCCATATACATATGGCTTTATTTTCATCGCTGGAACGGCTAACTTTAACCGTCCATAAACATAATATAATGTGCATTCTGGAACTGCTTCAGTTGACATTGAAGTTTTAGCTCAAGTTACGATAAAATAACGACTATTAAAAATTAAATTAACACCCTGAATTACACAAGTTGTAACCATTATATCGTTCAAGATAACCTGCTTGTTCCGATTCCAGTTAACCGTTTTATCAATGTTTAGGTATTGCTTATAAAATTTTTAAACGTATGTTGTAATATTTCGTTTTAAGTCAAGGACCACATTATTTTCCCGGTTAAGACTTCCATCACAGTCCCTTGGTTTTTAATAAAGAAGGAACGATGAGGACGCCCTGTCAGCCCTGCATGGGATAGCCACTGACGCGAAGGAGATTGCCAAAAATATGGAAATGTAGTAGTTGAGTTATTATTGAATGGAACTGTGTAAAACTCAAGACATGATCGGAGATGCTTTAGGTTTGAATATCCTATAGTGATACATAAGTATGGCAGACAAAAATTTTACTCCTTGTGTAAAAGCTTTTTCCTCGTAAACTAACATGTTTTCCTAATAAACCATAGTGGTATAGAAAGTGGTAACGAGATCACAGCCTGATGCAAGTGTGTATGTAAGAAATATATTACGGAGTATAGTGGGAATTATATGGTCCATGTTGTGTGTAGTTATGTGGGTAGCAACACCAGTCCACATAGTTTCCATGGAATTATGATAATGTATTTCCCGGAACTTTAACTTCCCTCCCGGGCTCTCTCTCTCTCTCATGATTAGAAAATGGTAAATTGGAATTTTCTGTAAAAAAAATACTGTCCTTCTTTTGGCTCAGTCCGTGAGAGCTTACGCGCAAGTACTAAAGTTCCACTAAGTGAACCGCAAGCTAACTGTGATAAGATACTTGGTGTACATATCCCTTCGATTATATTTACAAATCAAGGCAGAATGTTATGCTGTTGTGCAAGTTCCCTGCCGGGCCCTGCTCACTTATATGCTTAATTTAAGAACGCTGCAACGAGTCCCGTAGTGGATATCCACAAATAGTACTACAAGGTCTATACAGGGATTCAAATGTAAGGGATTGCAATGTACACAGACACCCGGTAACGAAGTAAACCCTCTGGGTACGGATCTCTTCTGTAATACAATTGTTTAATGCTTTTATGCAGATCCTACTCTGATATTTCTGTGTGAAGCCATTCTTTCGGTGTTCAAATTTAAATCTACAGCTCTTGCGGTAGTATGACTTTTTGAAAAACCCGTTCTCATTTCAAGTCCAAGTTAAATCCCCATTATATACTTGATCCACCTTGTGTTAGTTGGAATATAAGTTATACATAGCGTTACCTATAATGGCGCTATATGCTTAACATTATATAATACAGCGTTAAGGATATATTTATAACATTCGGTATTTTTTCACATCTGTAACTATATCCCCTGGTGCGCAGAACATTTCATTCCCTAATTTTTATGGCTTTATTATCAGCATCTCAGAAGCGAACCCTTTTACCATTCTTGATTATTACACTTTTCAACACTCCATCAGCTTTCCAGATGACTTTCATGGAAGCGGCTTGCCCAACGCATCGGTTGCCGGGGAATAATGTGCGAAAATTGTTAGATACAGTGAAATTGGTAGCAAGCAGATTGTAAAGATGTAAGTTCGTTAGGTTTAATAAGATGAATCTATACAAGTTGTGTAGTAATAAGATTTTAAATGAAGTTTACAATATGGCAAGGAACTTTGCGGACTTGACAACAACAAGGCTGAACCAATTTCCAGGAACAATAACCAACTGCGCCAGAGCGGGGGTTGATACCATAGCACGTGGGGTTTAAGTAAATAATAAAATAATTCAACTTCATGCATATACACATTATAACCAGTGAATGCAAACACTTCAAAAGCCTTCGTTACCTCTTGCGTTGACAGGAATTGTTTTACCGAAATTATTATAAGGTGACCTGTTCCGTAGCTTTTAGTTTCATAAGGTTTCCTTGTTGTCACTTCACAAGTTATACTAGTTTAGCACTTATCTCAATTAATGTTGATGCTATATAAGTATTGCATGTATAAAACGACCTTCTTGTTCCATCCCATTTCAAATTAATTCTGGAGGCTGCTTGTTGTTCACAAACATGCATGAATCAGAAAATACCATAAGATGTTAGAGAAGATAATCAAATGTGAGAGGCCTGCAAGGGAGTGGTTCACTTGGAAATAGTGTTACTTTAAAGAATATCATTCAAGAGGGTGTGCCATTCTTGTTCTTGGAGGGTCATTGAGATAGTTGCAGTGAACAATATTATATAAAACCTGCAGATGTCTTGGTGAAATGATTGAGGAGCATATGAGTGCATTCCGCATTGTTTGCTTCATTCACGATTGTTTGCTTCATTAGAAATAAGAAAGAAGTTTAGAAATAACATAAGTTTCATCAAGTAGATTTCTCCTTGCAAATACCATTGTAAACTAACATGTCTGTGGTATGGCCATTTTCACTTTTGCGTTGTAAGTATCAGTATTTCTTATTACGTAACGTTTACTTATAGATATTTCTTATAGTAAGTAACGCTTCCTATGGTAAGTAACTTTTGTTTGTCTTTCTTGTGGGTAATGTTGGCTTGAAATTCCTAAAGTAACTTTTACCAGTAATGTAATGCTTTTTAATTTGCGAATTATAGGTCATGGAGGGTATTGTATATGTATGTATGTAGCAAACAGTCTCTATACTATGCACGGTTTACGGATTATAGCGTTGAAGCGATGCCGATGCATCTGTAGGTAAATGATCTACAGTATTACAAACCTCTTTGCTCTCGCGGAGAAATACATACATAGGAATGGGACGTAAGTGATTGAGCCTCGTCCTGTGTTCTCATTTCACGCGTATGAAAAATATATGATGAGGATGCAAACGGAGAGTACGGCAGTCAGGGAGATGAGCGTCCATAGCATGATCTTCTTTGTTCCTTTCAAGCCGTCAGCTATGTCCATTCCCTGTGAATAATTCAGAAGAAGAGGAGCCAGGCATGAGAAACAAAAGTGAAGACTGGGGAGTTAAATTTACTCTTACAGTTCACTTAATAAACATTCCGTTTATATATTCTGTATAAGTGACGTGTCTTTGGAGAAGCTAAAATTTAATGTATATTTAATTATTAAAAGCCTCCCCGCTTTCTACGTGGTTTCTATGCACGTGTGTATGTACTGCTGAGGAAGAGTCGAGTGCAAGAGTGAGTGAAAAGTGAGTGGAGAAGCGTCACGGAGGGCTAAATCCTCCGAATTCAACTGTAAATTAACCCCTGCTACAACAACACACACATTTCAATGTGTCTTACCGGTTATACGTGTACAAGAACATTTATAGAATTGCCGAATAGAGGACATCAGTTCTGTCAAGCGAACAAGTCACAGAAGTTGACATGCATTTTACTTTGCTGTTACCAAATGCAGCTAAAGTGGTACTATTTAGTACACATATAATGATATAATCGCACAATACTACTTCCTCAGTATGTAAATACATGCACAGGCTAGTTATTTAGTACGGACGTAAATATGTAAAGAAAGCTTGTTTAGCGTAGAGTAGTATAAGTACAGTCATACAGAATGGCATTTAAAGTACTGCCTTTCAGTATATTAAATAGGACTATGTAGTACTAAAATGCATTTAAATACAGGCGTTGAACCCATGCATGCATGAAGATTAGAGCTGAGTATATAATTACGTACGGAAATACATATGTACAGTGAAAGCTGAGAAGAGTCACTTGGATTTTCAGGAGGCTAAAGAGCTTTTATAACCGCGGAGTTACTGTTTTGTAAACATTTAGACCTTTATCTTTATTAATAGCTATATATTTCCCCATCTATTTTTCAAATTTGCAAAACAGTAACAAGTGCCATATACACTGGGGGATGCACTGAAAATCGACATTGAGATCTTGGCAAAAGCTAAATGGAATTACGGCCTCTAACTTTTCCACAGAACGTCATCCGTATCCAACACACTTCATCTTCTTATCATCCGTATATAAATTGGGTGTAAAATCGACTTTAAATTTTAACGGATTTTATGCCTCCTTGCTTACAACACTTTCTATACGCATACTCACTTTGTAATGGTGTCTATCCGCTCGTGCCTACATGTCCTCTAATAGCCAGCTAATACGTCTATACATATAACTGTTACACAACTGGCCTACGTAGCTTCTAACTACAAGGCTAAGGCTGGCATGTTGATCTAAAGCGGCTAAATGCAGAAGGGCTGAAATAACAAACTAAAGAGACTAATCGGAAGTGCTAGGTTGACATATCTAACTACAAGAAAACTAATGCAAAGCGGCTAAACACAACAAAACTGGAGTAAGCGCTTAAACTTAACAAAACTGACATAAAGCGCTTAAATACAGCAAAACTAAACGAACAAAGGCGTTTCCATGCAGCAAATTAATCCCCCCCGGCTCCTCAATATAAACAGCTACTAAATCTGTTGACAATTACAAAACTGTAAGTACATGGGAATCAGTGGCTTTCATTGCATATTGCAGAGAAGATCAGAGGAAATGTGGATGTAATCATGTTTAAACGGCCGGAGGTTCAGAGGAGACTTAAGTATGGATTTATTCGGGTGAGAGAAGGGCAAAAAAACAAGATAAAAAAGGAGAAAAGGAACTTAACAAGCATTGAGCTCCGGAGTAGCCTTTATTTCTTTATTCATGGGGTTCATTCCCACTAACTCTAATGGAAGACTACCACGATGGCTCTTCTCCATCTGACACAACACTGATTCAGCCCAAACCCGTCAAATACATAAATTACCTACTTCCACTCATTTAGAGCAAGCATGCAATATTTTATAAGCTCGTTTATTTATTTATTACACTAAGTTATATACACATGTTTGTTATATTCATGGTGTTATGGTGTATGTTTGTTATATTAGCTATGCTTTGGGATACAAACATATGTATATATACTGCGTATAGTTACTTTTAGTTACTACTATATGGAAATTTTAAATATTGAAGGAATATTTGAGATGACATTAGAAACCAAAGATTGAAAAGTTAACTCACAAGTGCAGTCAGGAATCCAATAATCAGTGCTTTATCAATAACTCCAATCCCATCAGACAGATCCACCACCAGAAATGGATACGTTGGGTAGAAGCGACCAGATTGATTATTAGGATTGGAAGTAGCTCGAGCCACCACAAGACCATTTTGACGCCTTAGCTGTAAGTAACACAGAAAAAAGCAGTAAAGAATTAAACCATAAATTCAGTTGATAAAACCTGGTATAACTTCGAATGAAACTTCAAAAAATATAAATTAGATTCTATGACTTGGAAAGACAATGAAGGGCACATAGAACCTGTAATGGTTAAAAAGCTGAGACCTGCGGGATGAAACAAAAATCATGAACGAAGCCAATAATCCCAGCGGATGAAGCAACAGGAAAATGAAAACGAAAGAACAATAGTTAAAGACAAGAAACAGGGAGAAAACTATGAGAAAGATATGTAGCTAAAATCATAAAGGAAACTAGTGGAGAGAAAAACTGCGCCTCGGTCTTAAGTTTTAAAATATTCAAGTACATGTGCATGGGAAGATAGATGAAAAGTAAAGCCAATGCATTGAGAAGTTCAAGATTTTTAGAGCGAGCAAAATGATACGCACAGATTAAAAAACGAAAGTTGGTCTGTTGATATGGATGTAGGGATATGAAAGAAAGTCATAAAATAAAGGATAACGACTCTTTTCTCCAACCGTACAATAAAGATTTAGAGGTTTAAACAAAAGCTGCTTGAAAAAAATGAAATACAGCATAGGATAGGAATTTATTAGGAAATAGTATGTCACACTCTTCTCAATGTATAAATGTGCAGTTTCCTCCAAAGAGCGAATTAGTACTAAAAAGGAAATATCTAACCGAAGGAGGGAAAAGTTGATACGTTCCGTGTATAAGCTAACTTCCCTGCTGCAGGCTTTTACGACCCACAAAACTTTTCTTACACATTCATTCCATTCTTGAACACTCTTCCAAAAAAGGCTTATTAACTCTTAATAAAAATATTAATGTTCAGACAATGATATGCAAATCTCTTTGTTCAGAAAAAAAGGAATCTAAACTTGAGCACAACTTAATTAAAAGCATAAAGTATATGGAGAGTATACACAAACTTCTTTTTTAATTTATTCTACCATCCACTAGACTTTTGTAAATGAGAATGTGTACAGCATATTAATTATTACAGCTCCTTGTAAGACGCTCGAGTTGAGTAGGCACAAGTCTCGTTTTTAAGTCGTAATACATAGGATGAGCATACGTTCTTTATACTTGGAACAAGATATTAAGGGTTATTATTTGCAGCAATTTTCTTTCCGACATTTATTTCAAAGCACTGGAATATACTTTTCTAAAGGGAATACTTTTAAGGATTGGAATATACTTGCTGTTTTAAAACCCTGTTACATCGCCTGGCTTTATAAGATTATTGAAGCTAATACCGTAGGATTTTCCTCCAATCCTACTTCAATTCACTATGCTTATGCTGAATGAAAGAGATTTTTTGCAATCTTGCTTCCGTGTTTTATAAAATAATTTACCTAAAATTTTACCTTACGTATAAGCCACTCTCTCCCTTTGGAATCGAACGTAATTAATTACGCTTAGTAATCAAAAGATAAGAATTGTTGAGAAAAGTTAAATTAATTTACAACTTCTAACTTGATTTATTAACTTAAAATTGTTTACTTACACAAACTTCTACCCTGGAATATGGTGACTTGTAAGTTTCTCCGTCAATGAAGTTTTTAATTTCAATGAAATTTTGCAGTCGATCAAGTCTCACTGTTCCGATGAGGCTGTTAGGTGGGGCGACAATGGCAAAGCAGCGCCGACTCTATTGGAAATTGGAACATAGCACAATTGAGTTTAAGTTTGACACTTTTAACTTATGTAGTGGAACTTCAGTTTCAATTTTACTTTAATTTCCTAATTATGTTACTATTGTCTAGAATTTCACCTTAACTACTAATAAACGTTAAGCTCAGTTTGGATGTCAGGAACTATTTTCCTGGCTGGGTTTCAAAGAAAAAAGTAGGAAAGCCTTGAAAAAATTATCATAAGCGAATGTTTACCACTTCGGATTTTTAAAAGAAAACCACTTGAATAAAGTTTTTCAGCCTAAGTAGGTTGAATGACATTATTTCTGGCAAAAATGGTGTCCTTTAATGCATGCAAAAAGACATTTATACGCAAGAAGTTTTCGTTTATGGGAATTACCCGGAGATTATTCAAGCAACTACGACCATCTTTTGAAACTTCTTGGCAAGCTAGCTACAGATTTTTGTAACATTGCATTGGTTAGTTAGATCGCCAGTATTGTAAAGGCAACATCACCACAGCATTCCTTAATACACCAAACTCAGTGTAAAAGACAATAATTATCAGAGTAGTAAAGAAGAGAGGAGTAAAAAGAAAACAAGCATAGTGAATATAGAATAAACTACAGCACTAACAGTATCTGAACTTGCAGCAATAATTTCTGGAGGACAAACATAATTACTTGGTTTTTAGCCTCTCCGAGTATAAAAACCGACAATATTTACAGCTTCTATATGCTGGTTAAATGGGATATAACAGGGACCATGAAGCCCAGGCTAATCATAATGGCCAGCATGCATTATTGCAGAACCACCGGTAGAGAAAGTAATTCACATGTACGAAATGGCCATTTGAATGAGAATGAAAATAGTTGATGTAATTGCTCGGCACATTCTACGACCAACGGGTTTTTGTTTATTTGCACTGCAAAAGAGATGCACAGGCCTTGCACCCTAATGGAAAATACAAGAAGGGCCGGAACTGTCATTGTGAAAGTATATATTGTTTGTACATATAATTATGTATTGCATAATAAAAGCGGTCCTCTTATCAACCATGCATTATATCCCAACATCCAGTCGGAATGTAGTAGTTAGGATGGATTATAAAAAGTATCAGCATTCGTTATATAGCCACTATCTATGAGGTAGCACGCATTATACAGCGGAATAAGTACAAGAGAGTTCATTTGATATGATTGTGATTACTTCAGAAAAGAGGATCTTCAAGATGCAGCCATAGTTTGTGTTAATTATCGTAATTTCCGTTTCCTCTTCATTCTGGTTAGAGACAGTACGCCTCGTCACTTCTCCTTTGAGCAGGAATTGCTCAAATTTGTCTTGGATCGTAAATTTTGGCGTAGCTGAACCTCCTTTAAAACGCAGAGAGAGAGAAAGAAAAAAGTTAGGGAATAGACAACAAGAAGAACAAGCACCAGAGCTATTATGCTAGTCATAATCATAATGATTTCCATACTTACACACTACTATACTGCCATGTCTCCTGATATAAATTGACTTGTACTAGAGGTTGTAATGAAAATAAATAATACGTTCCACTATGTGTACCTCCACTTCTTTGCCCGTGCATGGGCAAGGAGCTAAAAGATAATGTTATGTTCCAAAGTGTTGATGATAATCGGCCATGCTAACCTCCTTAGATGGCATGCCATTATACTCCCTGGGTAATATAGCTGTTATAAAAATAAATGGCGAAAAAATTGTATTTAGCCAGGAGAGAAAAAATGGAGAGGCATTATTTTGAGGACACTGCAGATTTTCCTAGGAGATATGTCAGAGAAATGGAATGGAGCTGGGAGCTTGGGGATAGCTGCTAAACGGAATTCTTCGCAGGGAGAACATTTCAATGTAGATTCGTGTGAATGGGATGATGATGGTATGCATGTTTTTAAAATGTGCAGTGCTGGTGTTTCATATAAGAACCTTGCAGCATCTATATTTGTGTGTAATGTTATTATATATACTTGCAGCGTATTTTGCAAGTGTATATCAACTGTAACTCAAACCTCGGATGATATACGGATCTCGGAATAAATGTAGTAGCTGCAATCTATTCTTACTATGTATACACAAATGTCGTTACGGCGTATATTTGCTATATACAGCAATCCATGGTATCTAAATGACAATGTATTAGTTTATGTACGTGAAAGAGCGCTGCATCATCCAGGTAGTGCAATATAGTAAAAATGAATGCTGAGAGAACTAAAATTGTTATAGTGAGAATTTACCTGAACTTGTTAAGTATAGGGAAAATTTATCTGAAACTGTTAAATGTAGTCAGACGTAAAACGGTTAAGTATTTTGAAAACACTCCTGAAACTATAAAGAATAATTAGCATAACTGAAGAAAAACCATGGAGAATAGTGAAAACCTTACCAAAGTATACATATTTTCATGAAAACCTTACCAAGAATAAACTTTAAAAGAAACTATAAAGAATAGCGAAAACATACCAAAACTATAAACTTATAGTAAGCTACTGAAACTATTAAGTAATGTGCGAATTTACCTGAAACTGTTAACTTAAGGAAGGAAAGCTCTTCGAGGACTTCAAATTCAGGTACATAAAAGGGAAGATCAGCTTCAAGGTCGATATTCTCCACTGAGCCAGAGTCCTTCTCATTATTATCATGTAAATAACCTGATGAAAAATCCGGCGAGTCACAAAATTGGAGATTGTGCACTTCATTCGGAGGCTCAAAATGCATGTTCTCTCCGCTCTGTGTTAATAATAATCACACAGAATTTTCACCCGGAGAACTTGACTATCAGCTCTTGTTTCCTCCTCTTCTACTTTTCTTCTCCTTCTTTTCGCGAACAACCCTCTAATATGTAGTAGACATTCCTCTTCCGGCTAATGCTGACCTGTACATCCTGTACATTCTCTTCCTGATGATACCTTATATATGATGTGTTGCTAGTAATATAGCTTCTTATATGATGGGTTGTTATCAAAGTGTAGCGCGTTTGTAATTTCTAGGATTTAGTGCCTTACACAAATATACCCTGTTGCCAACATCCCACCGTTGTAATTTTGCAATTTCGTAGGTTTATAGGATTAGCAGTTTTATATTACAGTTTTAATCTTGCAATCCCAGTAGTCTGTGTGATCTTTTATCTTCTGGTGGATGATGAGCAACAAACCTTTTGCTGCTGGGGACAGAATTCAATAAAATGGAAGGATATATGGAACAAGTGGAGTAGAAAGAGGTCGAATTCAAACGAAATGGCTTGAATTCCGTGGAAAACTTCAAAGTTTCTTATTTGTTGAATTAAATTACCTTTCTCAGTGTCCGATTCAGTCGACGCGGCGTTTTCATTCAAAATCTGGAGCAGTCAGTTGTGTGCTTGGAGGTTTTTGCAAGGGCTTCAATCTTACTATTTTTGAGTTCTAGTGGTGATTGAGAAGATGCCCAGCTAGACTGGTTTTTGCATAAGTGATTTATTTTGTAATTGTTTATTTGTTGCTATCGTGCGGGGTCTGAAATTTAGTTTTTAAAATTCGGTTGAACGTTTTCAAGTTTGCAAGATCTTAATTTACATACTAAATTAAGCGCAGATTTTAAAACTTGAAATAGGATTCGTCAAGGAAATGTGCACTTTCAAAATTTGATGATGTGATTGAAGTAGAGATTCTTAACAAGGATTCTTGAAAGGAGTGAATCAAGATGTTAGTATAATGAAATGACTTCCTAAAATACAAAGTCTTTTAATGAGAAAGAAAGTTTAAAGGGGAAGAAGTTTGAAAAACAACTTTAATTTTTTTTAAATTTCCGGCGGAAACTTTTTTAATCGTGGATGTAAAATGTAGAAAACGATGGTTAAAATGTTTAAAGCTTTTAGAATACCATGTTGAAGTGCTTACGAATTTTTGTTGGCGACCTATTCCTCCACTGCAGCTACCTTTGTCATTTTCTCCGGAATTATATATAAACACATATGTTTCCCAAAGTCTCGTGTGCATGTACTGTGTTTTTTCTAAGGATAATGTTCCGCTTCTTGTGGACTGGAACTCCGGAGGAAAAAGAGTAAAAGGGAGGAAAAAGCAAAGTTGTAAAAATGGGAGACAATAAAGGGAAGATAGTTTTAAATGGCAGCAGACCTTGACCCAGTTGATTTATTGTAGATAAGACAGACGGGGCCGAAGTAAATAATAACACTATTGAATTTCCAATGGGAGAATTATTCGCGTCGATTACAGATTCCAGGAATCAGATCTTTACAATAGAAAAAAATAGGAGTGTATTGGCTGGCACTGTAAAAACAAGGAAATACGCCGTCTGGAACTTGTGCACAATATTGGTCACATTCTTGAGATAGCTGGTGAGTAGCCCTGGGAAACTTTCGGCGATTTGTTCGGAGGATGACCACCTAGTGTTGGTGTTGATTTTTTGCAGGTGAGTTAAAACAAGGGTTTAAACTATGTGACTAGATAAAATCCCCCTACCTGTACACTATCAGACTGGACTTAATTATTCACAACCAATTGAGCAATCAGACAGAAGACAACGAGGCTCGTCTTTCTCTTTCTCGCTTTCACTCTTCTCCTCGTTGGTTCTCCTCAAAATGTGCTTGAACGGAAGCAGGTTCAACTCGCTCTCTTTCTCGCTCCACATTCCCTCTTGGACCGGGACCCAGATAGCCTCGATCTGTGTACCGACCGACTAGTGAGCAGGCAGACTTTTAAGGATATAGCTTTTGATTCAGCTGGGACCCATCTATAGAGCCTTCTCTCTCTCTCTCGCTTTCACTCTGTCTCTCTTCTCGTTCTCTCTCTCACTTTTGCCAGCTCACTGTAGTATGTGACCCAGCTCCTGAAAATACTACAGACTTGCCCGTAAACTGTGTAAGTAAAACTGTGTAAGCACAACTGTGTAAGTACAAGGATATAAGACTATCCTGGCTGCTATCTCACTGAGTCGTGTAGTTTGCACACTGCTAGTGCTTACCCTGCTGCTTCTACTCCAACTTATTGTAGTACAGAAGGAGTAGCTTGCATGGCTGTGGCACTGAAGAATTCTCATGTACCTCAAGTTATAGTTTGAGCAGAGGTTCTATTCAACGTACGTGCAGTGCTTGTTTGCTTCTCACGTTGAGGCCTTTATGCCTCTCTGTACGCCTCTCTTCCTTGTTACAAGCAGCTTTCTTGCTCCGACCAGCTTAGGACTACTGCTTCCACTACAGTAGCTATGTTACAAGCCAAGAGGGAAAGTCAACATGAGTTTTACTTTGAGTTAGCCAAAACTACCATTTGATAGCATTCAATGCGGTTTTTCTGAAGCACGCTGCTTTCGCTTCTTCGTATTCTTTCTTCTTGCCCTCTTCCGCCACTCAGCTCTCTATCTCTCCCTTGTGTTCAAGCCTTTTGTATATTCTGTAGTTTTATATATTCTGTACTCTCAAGTTTTAAGGCCGAATTAATTTTTCAATTCTCATTAAAATCTTTGGTCTCTCCGCTGCTGATTCTTCGTCCCCACACAATAGTCAGCAGGCGGATGATTGAATTCCAAGGGAATGAGTCAAGCTTCCGACTGTTTGTTTTGCAAAAGAGCTAGGAGCTACTAGAAGTTTTCTTCTTTTTCTGTTGTTCTTGTCGTTCGGGTGCTTCTTATTCTTTTATTTTATGGAGCTGCTGTTACTTCTTCGTCTGTTGGTAATACTTCGTTTGCCAGCGCTTGTTAAAGTTCGCTTCTTTGTTGCTTTAGCTCTTCCTTTGCTTGTGTTTCTTTGTTGCTTGCGTTTCTCCGTTTGCTGGTGCGTCTTTGTCGCTTGTACGTCTTCGTTTGCTTTGTTGCCTGTTCTTTTTCATATGTTTCTTTTCCCCGTTGATGCCACTGTCCTTCCACTGTGCGAATAAGTCCCTATGTGGCTTTCCCTATAGACTTCTTTCTTGGTAGCACGCTTCAAATTGATTGTGTGCACACTCGTTGTTGTTAATATAATGAAGACGTCATTTGGTATAAGCACCTTTGTAAAACCCAAACTTGTCGTTATAAACAGACTTTAGCCAGGCTATAAACACGTCAAGAGAAAGGATGGGACAGTGAAGAGGATAAGTTGTGTGTTGTGCAAGCTAGCGCGTATTCCCGGGCATTGCTGTTCCGAAGGAAACGTGTTTGTGCCTATTCACGAGTACACAGTGATTCCTATCTGTATATCACTCTAGGATGAATGGTTGTCGTAGGGAGATAAAATCTGCTACAGAGAGAGATCTATCGCTTATTTTTTCCATAAGATTTGAATGCTGGAGTGAAGGAATTAGAATGATGGGCAAGTTGAAAGCGGGAGAGGGAAGGAATGAAAGATATCGAATGAATTCGAAAAAGGAAAGGATTGAAGAAAAACGAAGAAGACGAGAAAGTCTGGAAAAATTATAGACGTCTCTCTCGTCCCTTATCCTCCACACTGTACTAGTACAAGTGTCTACACTTTGAAAATCTTGAGAAATGAGAAGTAAACTGAGATCTACACGGATGTACATAAGGGTTGTTCAGAGATCGATCGATAACTGCATTTGGAACGAAAGCTTCCTCTCTCCTTCGTACAATCTTCAACATTCTTTTCCCGCTCTCTGTCTTGCTCTCTCTCTCTCTCTCTTCCCGTACCTCCGCACACATACATAAGTTAAAAGAAAACGTAAGATTCCCTAAAGAAACATAAAATGAGTGCATTTCATCATCTTTCTCCGTACGAATCTCTTTTTTATGTCCTTACATGCTCTCGTATCCTATTTAAGTACCTGTTGTAGCAGGTTTCGGACGAGCTCTTATCTTGGGCAAATACCCAAATACCCGGACGGAAACTCCCTTTGCAATGTCTTCTCCCCTACGTCCTTGTACGTCTCAAGTCTTATGAGCAGCGGTGCTCTCACATACTTGTAATGGTAACGGTGGTGCTAGAGTTATTTCTAGGAGTGAAAACGTTGTGATGATAGGGTTTTTATACGTTGAATAAGGAATTATTGGCGCAACGCTGCCCTGTGTAGCACTTATGGCGGGCTATATTTTGAAGCTACTATAACACTATCACTATCACTGGATCTATACCTATTGAGGCCATAAGTGGAGCAATATAGTGAATCTGTATTACATTATAAAAACAATCAGGCTACATATGCAATGAAACTGTAATACTATAAGATCATTGAGTTCGTGAAGCAATGAGGAAGATGTAGTTATAGTGAGAGTGGGCATTTATAGGCGTGGGAGATACCCTAGCCGTTACTTATCACTAGCTCTGCTGGCAATGATGACCAAATTGACCGCAGACATGCAACTCTTCTTTCTCCTGACGCCTGAAAACTTTTAGTATGAAACAAAGAACATCTGTTTCCCGAATAATTTACACACACTCAAACCCAGCGGTATTATATACACATGCCGAATATCTACAGTGACAGTGTCATGTGTGAGCCGGGCTGGGAGTATATTTTGCAAGCCAAAATACCCGAATTGTAAAAGAGAATGTTCAAATGTTAATTTCTCTATACTTGCAGCTAAGAATGCAAAGAAGATAAGTATGTGTATATTTGGGAGGATCAAAGTCACGAATACACACAACTTTACAACGTTATGTTATACAATAGTTACACAATTGCGTGCACATTCTTTTACACCAACAGAACTAATCCTTTGTGATAGCTCCGTTGTGTATGTCCCGACGTCTACACTAACATGTATACAATGTAAATTAGATGTGTGCACGATCCAATTCACGTATTTGGATATATGCTCGGCAGTCACACAATATGCCGTATACTTCATGTCTCCGCATTTAGAACTTACATGGTGGTGAATGGGAATGCTTAGAGTGCGGGAAAGATAGTAGAGTGGGTGAATTATATACTGAAGACAGAAAAACAGTGTTTGATCGTATCATAAAATCCTTGTATACATGTACATCTGCAACTAAATATCTACTTATAACGCCAGATATAATCAGAGTTGCTATGCTTGATTTTATTTCCCTGCATAAATTTAATTTTTTTATCCTGGTTTTTTATGTTCAAACATATTAGAGCTTTTAAAATAAATTCATTCATTGTCCTGGCTCTCCTGCTGCAAGAGGACCATTCACAGCAATATTCTATAACACATGAATGTAGTACACATCACACCATATATAAGTATAAGCAGTACATATACCATAGCTATAATACATACATGTTGTACACAACACACCAAAGCCCAAATACATATATTGTACACATCACACCAAGGCATAAATACATATGTAATACTCATCACATCGAAAACTTAAATACAGATGTAGTACACAAAGGATCTGATAGTTTTTTTTAAACGAGCCAATTAATCACCCTTAATTGGTGTCATGATGAGAGCTTGTAGTACAAGATGAGGAAGACCAGAATGGCAAATGCGAAGGAAAAACATGGGATGAAGATACATTGGAAGATAAATGTGGTCTCTAAGTAGAGAACGTCCTGTGTAAAATGAAAATTATATCACATTCTCACTCTCAACTTCTACACCATTTGATTTCCACAAACTAGACAGATTATAGAGATTACACTCCCTCTAACTTCCTTCCCTCCTTTCATTTAGTAATCATCACTACATATGACTGCACGGCATAAAATAGAAAAGCGCCGTATAGCACACCAGAGACTTTGGGATATATATGACCTTAAATAGTCTTACTACAACAGAGGCTTACATATAAAATTATTACCCTTAGAGGGTTAAATGGATTAGAACTGTATATATACTTCAACTACCATTGAAATTATATGTATCCCAAAGTTTATGGATAGCTACATTATTTTATATACGGGAAATAAATCGGAAACCAACTTCTGGGGCAAGTTGAATCCCTACCATTTCCATAGACTCTAGTGAGCATCCTTGGATGAATCACAATATCAGATTAGCATGTGATATAAGGGGAACAAGAGATGGAGGTTAATGGTTAAAAAGCTCCTAGGAGGATATATCTCTCAATTTAATTTATAAGCTCAATTTACCAGAGAAATCAGGAATCCAATTAGCAGTATTTTATCAATGAGTGTTATCTCCTGCTGGGTAAAAGTCAGCGTGTAACTTGGCCGAATATTCCTACCCGGCCTATTGATGTCCACTACGGCGATCACATCTCCTGTCACTGTCTTGATCTATAATAATAACAACCACAAAATACTAAAATCGTTATCAGTAATCATCCAGGATTTAATATTGTTTATGTGAATCAGTTATTGAAAATACAAGTTTATTTTGTCTTGACCACACCACCACTATTTTCATCGTCAGGCTAATGCAAAGCTATTGTAAGTATTATTAGTAACATATTAAGTTTAAAAAATTGTGTACACACATCCAGCAGCATTTATACATTCAAGCATGCTACGCAGTTCAAAATCGGAAAATATCTTTACAGCAGAGGCAAGTCTTTACAGTTTGACATATGAGCTGAATTTGCATTTCAAACATAATTGAAACAGAAACCAAATTTGTATACTGTAAGGAAAACAAATTTTGTGTTACTAAACAATCTCATGTTGTAGCCTCTAAGTGAATCAAAAAGCATATTTGGACAGAACCGAAACAAGAGAAAATCAAATTATTATTGACTGTAAACCCAAAGCAATAATTATGGCAGGAAGCAAGAGTCGAAAAGCAGGGATTAGTACGACCAAATATCCGTAAATTCATTGTAAGGAGTTCTGTTAGTAGATTAATATGAGTTCCGTGGATGGGCAAACTCGTGAGTCTATTCCCGTGTGGCAAGGCTCCGAGCATATGATAAATACAAGGGATGCAAGAGAAATCGTATAATTTCCGAAACCACTCTAGTATTTATTGTTAGTGATGTTACCAAGCAAAGAGTCTGTTTGCCTTTCAGAGCGCAAAGATAGAGAGTGTTTGCTGTGTAGAGAGAGTGAGAGCGAGAGAGAGAGGAGGAAGAGAGCAAACAAAAATAGACAAATAACCAAGTTTTAAAAGTAATTTCAAACGGGAGTGTAGTCCACATCAAAGGTAAAACCTCATGGAAATTTCCTCGAAGACTAACTTCAATGAACCAATCTAATTACACATGGTTCAGGGCCTAAAGGACGAGAGGGCTTGGTGGAAAATAAAGCAGTTGTGTATGGAAATACTGTTAAGAGCAACAGGAAGCTTGGCGAGAGTAATAATTTTTTTAAATAGTAGTTTTGTACGAAAACAAGGTATTTTCTATGGATACAATTTGACTATAGGGTCTTCCGGTAATGTCATATTATTTTAGTATGGAAATGAGTTCCACGGATAAGTGTTCTAACAGGGAACACAGAATCAAAGGTAAACTATACAGGATGTAAATCAATAGAAATCACAATAATTGGAGACTTTACAATGCAGTGCCGACGCTGCTAAATTTCACGAGCCTTGAAAATCAGAGGAAATACTAATTACTAGGGCGAGCTGCTTACGTAAGTTTAGAGTTACACAAGTTCAAATCTTATAATTAATTGTGCACCAGTTTAGTCATGCGAAAGTAGAACATTCCAGTTTCGTTCTTTGACCAAGGCACACACAAGTTAGTTAATTTACAATAACACGTTCTAGTGGGTTTTACAAACAATGCACAAGGTAGTTATACGAAATAGCACCCATAGGTTTATATTTGAAAATAGCAAGGAAAAATTTAGTTGCGTAACAACGGTACTAGTTTATTAGTAATTTATAACATAGTGGCAGTATCCTGACGTATTCCTCCGAAATTCAGTAACGATCAGCCATACTATTTAATATTTATAAATGTTTTTATACGAACATGAGCATTTTCTCCGATGCCTCGTTTCACAGTGAACTCCTCCGTGGAAATTTCATTTTTAATTACAAAAGTCTGCTCCCCTCGGTTGTACTGGTAGTTAACCGTGCCAACTCGTTGACGGATCGGTGCGAATATCTCATAAAAATCCGTCTCGTCCTGGGAAAGCACATTTCATCGTACATAATTCATTAATTCATTTGCTTAATATGTCTGCGTATATGTACAAACATTCCACCTTCGCTTCCAACAGCAACCATGTATACTTATTCATACAGCTTTCTCTGCTTGACATGGCATGAAATATTTCCCGGGGAAACATTTTATCTCCGAAGTAATGCCAAAATTCATATGCGAACACATTGTTCAAGTTCGCACGGGCATGCTAAAATACATAATAAAAACAAATACTATGCAAATAAATGAGAATAGTAGGTAATTTTATAAGCTACTTCTAACTCTTGGTATGCTTAGGTCTAAATACTAGCGCCAAAAACTGAAATCCGCTTAACAATGGGAATATACTCAATTAAAACGTGACAGAAAAGACTGATCGAATTACATACAAATGATTGAAATACCTACGAAAACATCCTGAGCAAATTATAGATATCTGAAAATACCTTGAGAGAACTACACATACGTTGACTAGAGCTGATTAAAAGACCTGATTGAAATTCTTAAGAAACCACCTTGAGAGAATTACATGTGAAGTGATCCAAATTGCAAGCCTCGGGAAATGAATTTGATTGTAATAGGTAGACACATGTGAAAGTTTATATTACTTACTGAAATACTTTTGATTAATGTATATCACAGCAGCACGCTAATGACTGGAGAAGTCAGAAGTGAATACTTCTGATTGTGAAAGCCTTTTGTCATTGTATAAGAATCCCATTTTAGTTACTATATAGGGAAATCAAATTTGAAATTCTGAATGAGCTAATTGTAAGTATGAGTGAGAGGAAGTTCGAGGGCTAAATGATGGGGACATAATGAGACAGGAAAATGTGTACAATGAAATAAGGCTATGAATTCAATCTATTGAATCGAGAATATGCATATTTTTTGTAAGAGCGTATCCAGCAGGTGGTCCTATGAAAAGTCCGGGAGAATGAAACTAATGACGAAAACATAATAAGGAGCAAAATTATATTCGAATCGTAACAATTGGTGAGGAAATGGATGGTCCGAGTTGATAAATAAATAAGATAAATATACAGCTAGGTTTCTTGCCGATACTATACCTTATAGGCGCGTAAGAGTAGATAATTATATGTATTAGCATTATAATATAATAGGCTTTCGATGTTATTAGACACAGCAGACGTTCTGGAACGCGGAGAATGTCCTACAGATCGTATACTAGCACTTAGTAGAGCAGTTGTAGCACTATTGTACTTTTAGCCCAGCTGTGTTGTCCTTTATTTGTCACCTTTCCGGAATAATAATAGCAAGGATAGAAAACAGCTTCTGATTACAGGCTGGAAAGGAAAGTGGAAATTGTCTCTAATTTAATACCATTTTCCCCTCTGTCATCAGCATGCACATATGATTGTCTGTAGGGAAGTCTACCTATGAATTAGCCTTAATATTACATAATATTTGATGAGAATTTGAGTTGAACCGTTTGAAGCTTTCAATCATTCAGAATGGATTCATTTACTTACGAAACAACGGCAGGCTTCCGAGCGAAACACCAGGCGAGAAATACTTCGCTCATTCAAATCATTGATGAAAACTTCTTTGTCTTCAGGGTGACATTGACAACATGTGCAGCAGAGGTTCGTTCCGAAATGCCCTTTGAATAGCAAATCCCCGTGTACGTTCTTGATACAAATCTCTGGACAGCAATCGTTGAGTTCTGCAACATTTGCGAGGATACCGCAATCATTAAACTCAATCAAATATTGTGGCGCAAAGGACACGGATACAGCACCCATTCTGTTTTTCTCAAGTCTGACTCTTCTAAAGTCTTCGCTATATACTACGGACTAGATACTTATACCCTGTACATGTTTTACCTCCTATTCACTTCACAGTTGCTTGGATTCAGGAAATCTAATTTAGCTATATAGCTTTTTATCTTGTTTGCTTAGAGAACAAACAAAACGTATGGGGGTCAATTTGTGGGAGAATGGATGTCGGAGAGGATGACCCTTGACAGAGAAGTGGTTGAATTTTACAGTGGTGAATAGATAAAATGTAAATAACAGATAATATTGAGGAGAAAAATCAATAAATTAGTGTATACCAGAAAAGGTTAATTTTAGAGACTGGACAGGAATGAGTGATTCAAAGCCCAGGAGGCCCCTTGTTAATGTTGTTGTGGTGGAGGTTCCCCCTGGAGATTTACTTCCATGTGAATGTGGTTGATTTACAACGACGGTGTCCATATCCTGGGAAATATTCAGCGTCGGTTTTGCATACTTCAAATGAACTGGATATAATTCCCTGTAAATGGCAGGCGGGGGCTCGAATTCTAAAGAAAACACAACTTTGTATTTAGTAATACACGATATATTGCTATATGATAGCATCAATATATAATTCACAAGCTCCGATCGCCAGTATAAATATATCGAGTAGATCTGGACACATTATTAATTTCATATACATGCTTTATCATGAATTACACATGTATAACTTATGCTTTCCTATCGCAGCGTGTAAATCAAAAACACTGTCAATTTTCCCTAGTACCTACATAGTAGCGAAAGAATGAATTACACATCCAGCCGAGAGAAAAACATTCTCGGAAAACAGCGGGCTTACATTACAGGCAATGACAAGAAAAATATATTAAAACATTAGTTTGATAAACAAAAACTTTTGTACAAGTTATGTTTTCAATCTGGTTTGTTTCAGTTTAGAGGGGAATCGCAGAAAAATTCTGGAAGCCACTAGAACCTTAGTTACGTACATTTGGTCTTGAAAGTATACTGTTAAATCGTCAGGATAACAAATGTCACCAGGAGTACATAGCCAAATTTAAACTATTTTATAATATTAAATTTTTATTACGGATGTTTAAAATATAATACTTAAATAATATAAGTAAAATAATTCCTAAAGCTTACCATAGTCAAATGACGCAAGGTAGTCCCGATCCATAGCTACAGGTGCTGGGACACGAGGGTCCTGATCACGATCAGTGGTTGTCACTTGTTAGTATTCCACCTCACAGCAATTAATCTATGCGGAGACGAGGATGCTCACCTTCTGTCCTCATCTGTTTCACTTTGAAACAATCGAGGTCCATAGAAAACTGGTGGACGGTGAGCAAAGTTTTTCGCTTTTGCTTTGGCATCCTTGGGAGAAAATTAAAATTAGACAATGATATAAAAAAAATTGGGTCGGGACCCAGTGAGACGATAGTGATGTCAACTACCTACGACGTGACGTGAGACATATGCAAACATGAAAATAGATTTGTGCGTTTACATTATGGAAAACTGCAAGAAGAGAGTTGTTGCATGGGAAGAACACATATGTATTCACATGCAGGACGATCCCAAATGAAACCCGTCTACTCATTTATCTGTCCTAAGAGGCGTCCCTCCTGTGTAGCGAAATTTCCTTGACGATCATTTCTTATTATTTCGGATGTGTACGCAAAAGTTTGCTTGCACAAAAGACCACACTACGGATTACTTTATTTCTTTGCTTTCAGTATGTACATGACTCCAGTCACATGATGCTACAATGAAAGTTAAAATGAGGGTAGAGAAGTCAAAGAGCTGTATGTAGTTTGATGATTCCATGCATACAAAATGAAATGGATCTCTGACTACTTTATATTCAGAATAACCTTGCCAATGTTTTTTACCGGGAGCAAAAAAAAGCAATATCCCGACAGTACGCAATCCCCCCCACGATTTACTTTCTCTACCTACACGCAAGAGACTTTTGCAACTCTCATAACACAACTGTGTCTTCATATTGTTTCACATTCATTTTTGTTTACCATCAACATCCATACAAATGTCTTTTTCAATGAAACCACGAGGAAAATTTCATAAAGCAAGGAATAGAAAAGTGGAAAGTTTGACATAAACATAAACTATGATAGAGTGCACCTACTAAAGAATACATAACTTTTAGTTTCGACTATGGAAATTTATTTGATAAGGTTATTGAAACTAATTTGAAAGTATATGCATACCATTATTATGCAGAATTCTTTGACGTCGAAGGTCAGAAGCAGTGAAAAAGCTAATAATAAAGAGGATGCTCCCTACCAAATCTAATGAATAGAGATTGTTTTTGGCTGGGCACGAATGCAAACAGAGAAGAGCTTCGCATGAGCCTTTGTCTCGCGAGGGAGATCTCTCCATATTGGTTTGATTCATGATCGCGAATTACGAAGGTAATCAGCACAGAAGATTAATTGAAAATGTATTAAAATAATCACATTTCGACCATGTCTGCACCTCGTTTCGTTCAACCGGCGATGTCAGAAATTATCCGGCTCGCTTGCGGAGATTCGACGGTAATCAAAGAGCAAAATCGATGATGCGTTTAAGGAATTTCAACTCACAGTCTGCAGTGTATAGTATTTTGTAGTCTGTAAGCCTTCTCGTAGTGCAAAGGTAGGAAGAGAAAGACACAAAGCCTTTGTCAAAACAAAAAATGTTGGCTCGTGTTTAATTTTTATGCATCGCCAACAAGTCTAATTGCAAGTGGTGACTAATTGGGTGTCTTTATGCTTTCAGGCTGCAGATTGATGCTATAACCTGAAGTAACATGACTCGCTGAGGTTCCATAATCCACCAAAAATCTGCTTTTTACGTAGGACGATTCCCTAGGAACACGCATGAATCAAGGACGAATAGATGAGATTGAACAGACCTTGAGTAGTACATATGCATGCTGATATTCATTTGGCTAACCTGACAACAAAGAAAATCTTCCGACTTAGTCCAGGTTTTTTTGATCTGTGGTAATACATCTATTCAGGACGTCCACAACTATCATTAAAGTAGTTATTTACACATGTAATGTAAGCTTATTGCTAAAAAGCTATAAATTATAAATATGTACATTCTATTACATTCTGATATTTAGCATGAGGTAAATTAGATGAGCTGGAATCAAAACTTTTACCTTAGTCAAACATTATTCAAGTAAATTTATTTCATTTATAAAATACAGAGTTCGCAAATAGTGCAGACAAAAGATAAAACAATTTAAAACAACTTTACAAAAAAAGAATATTTAAACGCCTTAGTTTCCGTCTATTAAGTCAAGGTGTTCTCGCTTCTAATATACTCGCCGATGTCTCCCTGGTGAAAGCAGATAATAGCAGATGGATCAACATGCCGACACTCTGACGTAGACTTCGCAGCTGTTCCGAAACCCTGAAAGTCATTAGCATAAATTAAAAACCAACTCAGTACATGCTAACTTTCTCACTACATATATTTTCGGACACTCGGCCAGAAACTGTCAGTCCTACTTCAGAGATAAGTATATTACTTAACTCTATGAGAGTAATAAACGCAAGGTATCCAACTCATATACTCAAACAAGCGAGAGAGATGAAACAAATGCATTATTTCAACGCGTTATTAAGTTCTAGAGATATTCAACAGTGAAAAAGGAGTATTGTTCTCAACGAATATTGTGGTTGAAACAATTTTTTGGGGTATTTAAACTGTGAACATCCAATAAAAAAGTGGTTACCAGCGGCACATCTCGCATGGAAAATAAGACAATCCCGTCGTATTTATTAACATTGTCTGAAATTCTGCCCAGTCCCGATTTAGTAATATTATTGCCATAAAGGAACTGCTGCTCTGCGGATGGTTTCAGCCACATCTTCCCCTGTAAAATATAAAACCACATTAATTCTGGACGATCATTTACACCAGCTACCACATTATTCCACTTTTATAGTTTTAAATAAACACACTTAAAATGATAATAAATAAATATTAAAAATCATTGATCATGCTAAAATTCAAAAGTTGTATACGGATATCACCACTCACTAATGCATAAGGTGCCAGGTAATCTAAAGCTGTTATGTGTAAATGGAACTTTTTGGACTTCGTAAACTTCCCGATACAGGTTCCCAGGCAGATTAGATTGTGCCGGGAGATGTTTCCAGCTTTCAACATTATTTCTTCACTAACATAGTACACTCTCTCCTGATGAAGGCGAAAGCAATATGCTCCATCCGGCCGGTCAATCAGCAGTTTGATATTTTCTCCAATGCTGAAATAAAAACAGACGGTTGTGTTAACTTACATTTTGACTCTTTCCAATATGTTCATAAAGATATTAACTGAATTTGATACTGATACATAGGGAAAATTGAATTCATAGTTATTAACCAGCCCTCCAATTTTGTGGAAATTAATTAATTAACGCTTAGCCTTTAGCATTTCTGTAGTTGTTAGTATCTTAAATCTTTGAATCAGCTTAGACTGTCATTATCCACAAATCCACACATTCCAAGCAGAACTTATAGCAAATTAAAAACTAATGGCTACAATGACAATAACATTAGAATACATTAAACTTTTGATACAGTACGCTCCGTAATGTATTATGACAGAAATCAAATGTGCTTACAATTTAGCCAACTTCTGAAAAAATATTTTGGTTTCTTCTGGCGTAAGTGGCCTCATTTTTAAATTCTATAACCAGAATGGCAACAATTTTTTTACAAATATGATATTACTAACAATCACTGTTAAATTCAGACTCAAGTATTTCAAATATAGAATTCTGGATAAAAATAATTACAATTCTGAATAAAGTAATTACAAATTCTGAATAAAAATAATTACAATTCTGAATAAAAATAATTACAATTCTGAATAAAAATAATTACAATTCTGAATAAAGTAATTACAAATTCTGAACAAATATAATTTTAAATCCGAATGCAAGTCTTTAATTGATCCACTGCAGGACAACAAATGAACTTAAAGACCCAAAACACGCTGCATAACTTTCTCGTTTGGTTTAAAATGCCATGTGTTTCATTTTGAATTTGGCGGTAGAATGCTTTTTCAATGTTCTAAACTGGAAGGCGCGCATTGTAAGTTTCCCACCGCCGAGAATGAATTTCGCATTGAAGCACTTTCCTAATTCCTATCCCTTAGCTGAGTATTAGCTCATTCAGCCTTCAGGAGTGTGTGCATTTACTGTATATAAACTCAACTTTCAATGTTATTTAACGTGTTTTAGATAACGTAATGGTGTTGTGGGGAGTGTAAAGTCGTTAAATTTAAATATAAATTATTGTATAGAAATTATCGAATTTACTGAAAACGACGGCTAGTTACATTTATATTACGATGAACTTCTGTAACTATTTCCTGCTACTTCGTTCGTTTCTTTGGTCCGTTAAAGACACTCGGACCGGCAGCTAATCTCCGTCTTAATGTATATTTATGTTTGATTGTGGTTGGCGTCAATTTCTACATGTATTTATTTTGATTGATTTATGCCTCGAAAGTGATAAAGGTAGTTGTGCAAATAGGATAAGGATGTAAATTGAAATCATTGCGGAATCAAAATAGGACCCCATCACGGTATTAAACGATTGAGGAAGAATAATATATTTACATTTAATCCAGTTGGTGTGTTTACGTATTTTTTGATATTTTGAAGTGTCGGTCATTTCTTCAAAATCGTTTCATTAATATTGAGTTGATTCAGTTTGTAGAATAGCATTTTCATGTTAGGTTAGTAGACATATATAGTGTATATTACTGCAGTTTTGAAAAATTGTTTTATAAAATCTTCAAAAATCAAGAACTGTATCTGCGAAACTGCGAACATGGGAGAACATAGTATATTGGGGGAGATGGAACATTTAGTATCCCCGTTTTGCTACAGCCAAGAAACTAAGTTGCGGGAGGTTGATAGGAACCTCATGCCGAGAAATAAATACTTACAGGGATTCATATCCGAAGGTACTGCTAATTTTAATATTGTTTTAGACGAGTAATGGATTTTTTATTTTTGATCAGGACATACTGATATGAATCACTTCTTGCTAAATTATATTTTTATTTTCAGATTGCAAATGGGGATGCTTCTTCAACAATGCTTCTGTTCAGTGCTTCTCTGTGGACACGAAGATTAGTGATTATCATTACTTACCTAGGTCTCACGTTAATTTAGCCATACCTGTCGGTCCATATACTTTCCCTCCTCGGTCAGTCATTACTTGCGGTTGTGAGCTGGGTATACATAAACAACGACCATGGACAGGTGGTCTCAATCGAGTACTCCTTGGATTGGATTGCACCGGCGTTGCCCCTCATTACAATCAAGGAGGTGGAGAGGGTGCATTGGCTATATATGACCAAGTTCAGCAGCAGGTGGTTAAATGGATTCCTCTTGCTGAGCCGGTATAGTGAAATTTACTTGATTGTTACTGAGTTGCTAAATTTTCACAGCTAAAAAATTCTTATGTAATTTTCTTTGCATTATAGGTCACTAATGTGAAAGTGCTGGCACATTTTGAAACTGGTGATTCAATTAAACCGTTCTTCAATGGGGCAATGATGGCCATGGTTGGAATAGCAGCCGTGGGTATGAAAGGTGGGAAAGTGATCGTTGTAGATTTGGGATTAGATAAAACAGAATTTATTCCTGCCGCTGGAATAGTTACATTTGCCTCCGTAACAGCACCGAAACAATCGATTCCGTTCACTGTTATTGATGTGGACCCTTTTGAACGACTTATTGCTACTAATCGTCATATTGCCATACGACAGAACCAGCTTATTAGTCTATCCGTCGGAGGTAATTTTTAAACTATACATTACTTTTTACTCGAAAAAGATTTATACTTTAATAAATTTGTTTATGCAGATCCTGCGAATTCGGAAAGTAATGACACATTCATCTATGCCCACCCTAATGGCGTGGAAATTACCAGATTCGATAAAAGTCAAGTTGATGTTACTGCGTTAGAATACGTTGGTAATATAGGGTGCCTTTTGGTGGGATTTAGTTTCGGTGGTTTTCAGTTATGGAGAGTTGATGATTTATCCTTGCAGTGAGTGAAAAATATTCATCATACTTATTTTAGTCTCTTCAGATTTAATGTAAACTGGATATATTTTTATTTGAATGGAAATCATAGGTATAGCTCCAATTTACCGGAATTTGAGGCCTGCGTTTTATCATTCGGGTTTCAACAACCTATTGATGATCCTAAAAATTTCTGCTACATTTGGATTCTTTACGGAGCTCAAACTTACCAAATGAGTCAGTCGAAGTTAGATTTGTACCAGCTGTTTTTTCTGGAGAAACCTCATATTGAAAATTTTGGAAGCATTTATCAAGTATATAATCCTTATTTTAGTTATTGATTATATTTGAAGCTCGCAGAAATGGTTATTGTATCGAGATACTCAATTTCAGAATCTTCAAAAATGTGCGAAGAGTTTGTCAATTACCCTGGAAGACGTTTTTCTTCCACGAGATGAAAGTATTGAAGACGAGCAAGAAGCCCTGGAACGATATTTAGTTCATCCGTTAAGATTGTGGATAAAAAATGAATTAGTCTTCATTAGTTGGAAAGTTAGCAGATCTGAACTGTTTTATGTGGGAATATTCGATTTAAATCAGTGGTACTCTTCATACACCTCTGCTAGGATTCCCACTGCAGAATTAGGCCCTTTTTGGGTTACAATACCCGTTGAGAGAAGTAGTAAGTTTTATTTGATTTTATAATTTTTGTGGTAGTAAGTAGTTACACTTTAATAAGTTTCGTCTTTGGTTTTCACTTGTAGAATCCGAAGGATCTATACCCTGGGATTTCCGTCTGGTACCAAATTCATTACAGCGGTGGGAAAACCAATTCAAACAAGTTGATATTCATTTTTATCCGTCCTCGATAACGTTTCGTAAGCATTTTTCACTTTTGAAATTTGTTATTTTTTCTTTCTAGAGAAATGGCGTAATATAATTTGATTAAAATTTTGGCAGAGGGAATATGTCTAACCACACGAGGATATTATGCCTTCGAGCACTTCGGGATACAAGAAAAAATTATTCGTATTATCTTGAAGGATGGTCACTCGCTAATGGCTGAACCTGCTTTGCTAAGACAATACTGCCGCACTTACGGGCTGCAACCGGCGACGGCCAGTTTTTACGAACCTGAATTATTATCGGAAAAAGTAATTTGAACAATGTCAAAAGCCCAATAATGTATTCCATATATGTTGTGCTGGTGATGACGTACTCTGATTGTAATTGATATTTTAGGACATAGACAGATTTTATATATTTACGGCCTTACTGGAATGCAAGAGACCTGCACTGATAGTGAAAATGGCCAATGCCTGGTTGGACGGCTCCTTCACCAACGTGGGCTGCACAATTGATCTCATTATTGACTGGGTTAAGGATTTGTCATTAACTATTCGTTTCTTAGCGGAACAGCACTGGGATAACGTTTTCCATTTATCAGCGGAAAATATGCTTCCGGAAACTAAAAACTTTGTGGTTTATTCAAACTTTGTCTGGAACTCCCTCCTTTCGCTGCTCAATATCCTCATCAGGCACGATGAAGTCTATAATGGTAAGTTTTCTTTTTTTAAATCTGTAAAAAAGTAATAACGAAACATATGCCATCATTTCAACAAATTATATATTAATTTGACAGTGTCAAGAATGCCGAGGCTGGATGGGTTGAAATACTCGTTAGAAAAATTAGTTCAGTATTCGGCCGCCATATTAATGTTTTATCAGGCGGATATTTTACCGACGAACGATGTCATTATTAACTCCATGGTAGAATATCATTCTCAGAGGCGGTCAGTGGTGAAACAAGCTTTAGAAAGCTGTGATGTGATTCCAGAAGATGTGAAAAAGGTTAGTTTTAATAGTAGTTGCTATTTATTATAATATAAATGACACTCGCTGAAAATTAACAAGAGAATAACATTTTTTAACAGACCTATCCGTACTTGGTTATCGATCAGATGATAGCTGCTCTTGGTGAAGAGTTCGTACGAAAGGAGTGGAATTTAGATCCTACAGACGATTTATACCCACCAAGACATGCAGGATATGTTACTAATATGACATTGTGGAAGAATATAGATTTTAAACTCATATCACGTGTTGTCTTTTACTTTATCTTGGATTTTATGTTTGCTGCCCAGCTTCCCAGGTTCTATACCATATATAACAGTGCATGTTTAAGTTTAATATTCACTAGTTTCGAGTAGTTTACTACCAGGAGTTAACCTAAATGGGATATAAATGATTACGGTTTGTTAATTTATGTAGTTCCAAGCTTCGTGGAGATTTTGCATCTGTAATCCGATTAAATTCTGAGGAACAAGAAGAAATTTACAACATTTGGCATGTGGACCATGGGTATTTTGACGAAGCTTTAACTTACATGGCTCAAAATCCCAAATTCAACGGAAGAGATGAAAGTGCTGCGTCGTGGGCCACAGCGTTTACTATTGTGACCGGTTTTAAGTCAAGTGAAGCAGTTAAGGGTCTATTTAACATGGGATGTCCACCGTATTTAGCGAAGTATGTGTAAAATATCTTGGAATGTTTTTAACAAATACAATTTGGCCTGTATTGATCATTGTGTTCATGTTACTTTAGACTATATATCAACATAATGGGACATGATCGATTGCTGTACAAGAAATTGTTAAGTGATGTCTGCAAAACATCAGTTATGTTGGAGACGGAATTATTGCACCATTTTTTCCAAGGTTTGAATTACTTCAAAAGGCTTTCTTTTTCTTGCGCAGTTACTATAATTAAATTTTATTACTACAGTGGCCATGGATCAAAATTTTCTTCTGGAGTTTATAACAGTAAAGTTACACGAAGCTCCTGAACCAATCCCGACTGAACTAGTGGCTTTTTTGGAGAGACATTCAAGTTTTGATTATAGCAGTCTTCTACTCGCTTTCTACGCCAAAGTTCGTAATATTGATAAAGCTAACCAATTGTATAAAGTGATGAGAGATCTTTGGGGTACTGAACGAGGATTAAACGCCAAGCAAAAAGAGATTTGGACCCATCTGATTAATACAATGCAAAGCTGGGATATGGTCAAGAAAGAGAATGTTGTAATGGATTTTCTAAATATGAAACGTCACAGGGAGGGTAAGTTACGACTAGACAAAACAGCACAAATATTTTAAATTTTCGCAGTATTGTATTTACATTTTTTATGTGCAGTGCCTGTGCCACCTGCCCCAGTCATAACAATTAGACCCCGAAGAATCGTTCATTTGATGTCATCGTCGGTAAACACTTTTGACAGCAAGCCAGTCAATGACTATGCAGAACTGAGTCCCTTGAAAATGTATGTTCCTAAAGTTCAATCTCCAGAAAATTTGGCTGACAGCATGAATGCTAGTATCGACGATGAAGCACGTTCAGATTTGCGATCACGGAGATCAATGGCATTTGATGTTGAATCTATACTGAGAACCCCCATCGTAGACCATCGAAAGTCGCGACAGCGAGAAGAAAGGGAGGGATCTGTAGATAATTGTAGATATGAAACACCTCCACCAGGGGAAGATATGCATTCAATTTTAAAGGTAAAAATAACTTTTTGTTGCAAATATGTTTATAGTCTTCTTGTTATAGGGGTGGTTCGCATTATATTCTCAATCATAAGTGAATAGCGGTCCTTCAATTGGTTGTGACATGTATGTTTTGTAGACAAGTGCCCGGTCTAGTCGAAGTCGTTCTGCCCTAAAAACAAGGTTTATTGACCCGACCTCAGGCGAAGAATTGAAGTCACCAGAGGAAGTGTTAAATATTGCTCAATTCCCCTCCCAAACATCGCCCGTTGAAGCGGCTGTTGCGAGGATAACGCCCAGGTTACCACTATGGACCAATACATCGTCTTTCGATTCCCCAAGCTTTTTGAATGTTCCAGAGAAACCAGGAAAATCATCCCCTAGTGAATACATGCAAACAGATGCCGCGCAGAGACTGAATTTTAGATTAGAAGAATCATATACGGAAGAAATTAACGACCCGCGGCAGAGAGAAGAGATAGAGGGGTCTGGAGATAATTCTAAATTGAAAAAATCCTCGCCAGGGGAAGATGACAAGGTATCATCACTAATTTGTTGCTGCAAAACGTAGTTGCGTTTGTGTACAGTTATATAGTCTCGTTTTCATAGGAACCTTTTGAAAGTTATATTGTTGTGAATGCGTTCTTTATATTTTTGTGAAATATTTGTAGACCATTGCCCGGTTAACTCGAAGCCGTTCTGCCCTAAAAGCAAAGTGTGCAAATCCAAAGTCAGGAGAAGAGTTGGAATCACCGGAGTGTATGTCACCAGAAGATCCGTTTAATATTGCTCAATTCCCCTCACAACCATCATCTATTGAATCGGCTGCTGTTGGGTCTACGCCCATGGTACCAGTATACAGCAATGTTGTTTCTTTCACTCCTACAATCTCCTTTTATGGTGTCGAGGAAGCTGGAGATTCTTCTCCCAATGAATACTTACAAAGAGATGCCGCACAGAGACTGAATTTAGGATCAGAAGAATCATATACGGAAGAAAAGGATATGAATGTATCAGCACCTGAATCAAATGACTCTTTTGCTGACGCTGATGGACACAGTCTTGAAATCAGTGTTGAACCCGATATGTACGTTGCACAAGCAGTAGAGCCAGTTGCTGAAACAAAAGAATTTATACCTCCCCTTCCTGTGATTACTACACCTGTAAAAGTCGATGAAGGAGGGGAAGAAGTCTTTTTGTCACCTGATTCAAATATTTCAGTGACTGAGTTTGATCGTAACCTGGAATGTGGGGATGAAATTAACCTTTCAACTGCTTCGACAGAAGTCGGCAGTAGTGAACAATCACCGGTTGAAACGAGTCCTACACCAACGTCGAAGGTACGACTAAGTTTGACCCCTGAACCCGAGGAATTTAATATTGCAACAGCAGGGACTACCCCACCTAAAACAAAGGCATTGGAGCGTAGTAAAGTCCCGTTAATGGACATTTTTCTTGACACAAATCAGTTTCTGGAAACTTCAGACGAATCTTCCCCTGATAAGAGTCAAGGTTCTCACTTGAGTCCTGAAATAGATACTATTCCCGAGACACCAGCTGCTAAAGGAATCGCATTGTTCGAAAGGACGAGAGCGGATGATAGTCTTTTCACTACTTCTCTTCGAGATTTGTCTGCTGTCAATTTAGTGCAACCGACACCTCCAGCACCTAAGAGTCATGTCAAACCTCACACATCAACCAACGTTGCCGAGATATCATGTCACGAGGTGTCTTCCTTGCAAGATGATTCAATGTTCAGTGCAACTGAAGAATCTTTCTTGGACACAACAACTGAGAATATTTTAGATTTAGGACCACGTCGTTTGACCAGAAGACAGAAAGCGATTCTGGAGAAAAGCATAGGACAGGGTACAATCAGTCAAATGGGAGAGGCAAATTTGACTCCCCCTAAACATTCCCCGGTGAAAGAGAAGTCTCCATCCAGAAGTGCAGGAAGATCCCGTCGAGGTAACTGCAATCCTTATAAATGCATTCACACGACTACAAAATGATACTACTAATATTTCTTGTGTTTATAATAGTTGTAATATATTATTCCGAATGTATTTTTAGGGAAGTCAGAAGGGCCAGTTTCTGTTGGTAGCAGTGAAGAAGTTAAGGTCAAAAGACGTTACTCCAGACGCAGTGAGACACCTGAATCTGATATATCTGAAACTTCAGGGCGAAGATTAACCAGAAGTCAGATTAAAAAATTGGATAGTTCATTATCGGGATCTCAATCTTCGCTCGATTCTCATCCTGTGGAGCGAACAACGCGAGCAAGAAGTAGAGCAAAAACTCCATCCCTCGAGCCTGTTCTTGAAGGTATATTTTCGAATTGTATGTACCAAGTGGTCATTTTGTAAACAGTTTTCGAGATGAATTATTATAAACATAATTTTTAGATTCGCCATTTGCCGCAACGATGGAAGAGAAGCCTAAAATGAACAGACGGAAAAGCACAGGTGCAAGAGCTAAATCTGAGCCTCCTCAAACTGCCACACAAACCGTGACGACACCTAAGAAACGAGGGCGAAAGACAGGTGCTTACGCTCCGGACTTGAGCACAGTAATGGAAATGTCGGACACTTCGCTCGCTACAACGCCAAGACAAGAAAGATACAAAAGGCGGAGGCCTTCTGAGATTGAGAGTGTTGCAGAAGAGCCTGAGGAAGAGGAAGAATCCGATAAATCCATCCTAGATACATCTGCGGCATCGACCTCAACTAAACGAAGTCGTCGCTCCGTTACCCCAATGTCGCACCAAAGTTCTGATACCCCAGTCTCCACCCCCCGTAGGAGAAAGCGTGCCACTTCCGTGAAATAAAATAAGTTGGTACTTCAATTACAAGTAACTATTTGTTAACTAACGTGATAAATGATATATTTATGTAAGTATATGATTCACATGTTTTTTCATATTATAATTATATATATGAGAAGAACATTTATATAAATCGTTTTCATGAATATTCAAATAAATATATATTGTAAGTTTCATGCTCGCAGTGTGCTAAATTAGCGTATGTTTTTGAAGAGTAAATAATTAATATTATAAATACCTTATAATTTTTCAAATATATGTATTTTCTCCTAATATTGTGAAACCTTATCCGTCAATTGATGTTTATTAAAAGCTGATAACATTTAAAAAGTTATAAAATAATCAAATGTAGCTCTCTTATCGTACACATCTCTTTCGCTGCTCACGATTAATATGCGGAATAGTTCTGGGGCTTAGGAACTTGAAATTTGCATGGTATTTCAATTAATATCACAATCTAATCTGAAGTACTGAACTTCCTGCCATTGAGATTTAGCCAAGAGAAGTCCAATGTTCATTTTGTATTTCCACATTTTGTTGTGATAAAGTAAGATGATAAGAATCACAAGAAATGATCCCAAAGGATATTAGTTTTTGTGTGATTCTAGAAATAGATTCTAGCAGACAATTATCATATGGGTAGGTATTTGCCGATCGCGGTAGGCAATCGAAGTTGATGTGAATTATTAAAGAAATTTTTACCTCATAAGAAAGGGCACATCAGACAGTGCCTAATGCAAAAAAATTTTTTTTCAAAAGTTGCGCCGTTAAGTGGCAGGTGCCACCCAAACCTCAGAAACGGTCAATTTTCCCCCTGCTGCCCCAAAAAATTGGGTAGAGCTAGACATGATATTCAAAGCCCATGCTACAGCATAAGTAAGGTTACAACTAGCTTAAAAGGAAAGAAGTCAAAAAAACAATGGGAAACCAAGTAATAATGAGGCCAAAAGTTACATATTTATTCTCTATGTTTACATACAATAACCAACATACAAAAGTTACTTGGTTATTGTATCTAACCATATGGAGAATAAATATCGTCGGTTAAACCAGCATAGGTGCTAATTTTTTTTCAGCTAATTTGCAAAAGCGCTATGTTAGTTTTGTAGAA